>BQNB010007877.1:32107-91973 GCA_026074375.1 Tanacetum coccineum | reverse complement strand
CCCGTGAATTTCACGGGTCAATAAACTATATATATATATATATATATATATATATATATATATATATATGCATATATATATATATATGCATATATATATATATATATATATATATATGCATATATATACATATATATATATATATATATATATACATATATATATATATGCATTTAGTGAAGTTCCATAAACATTCACGTGCACATTGCAAATACTCATCAAATGCATCGGGCGATGAACCATATGCCAATTGGCGTATGACGGATGTGCATTTCAAAAGAGGACTAAAACCTAAACGACCGGTACAATCGGGGCGTTGTTTAAAAAATAGGAAGTAATCGGGAATAAGGTCAACATTATAATTCATAATATCATATACGATTTTTTTTAAAAGTGTAGAACTCATACGATACCTTTGGCGAAAGTATTCTTCCGGATACATAGGTGGCGTGTTTTCATCCCTAAAATAATCGCGCCTTAACTTTTCTTCCGCCAATTCTCGTTCGCGTGCTATATATCGCCTAGTATATTTTTCCAAACTTTCGGCTTCATCATCCTCCAAATCTTCATGTTGCTCTAAATATTCGCAATATTGTGTATATTGATCCATATCGAGTTTAGAGTAATAGTCGTAAAAATCGGGCATATCATTATTAAAATTCATATTGTTGTGTATACAAGAAAGTAGTGTGTGAAAAATTGTAAAGTTTTATGGGGTTTTTATAGAGTTTAAGTGGGTAAAAATGGACCAAAAAATAAAAAAAAACAGGCTAGTTTAAAAAAAGGTTATGCAACGGCTATATTTAAAAAAGAATATATATATATATATATATATATATATATATATATATTATATAATATATATTATATAATATATTATATATATTAAAACTAATATTCTATTTAATATATTATATATTATATATTTATTATGCGAAAACGCGAGACACGGTACGGTGTCTCGCGTTTTCACGTCGCGTTTTCCCAGACCATTTGGGCTGGGGTGTCGGCGCCAAGCACGAAAACGCCATGTGGGGCGTGGGTCTCGTGTTTTGGGGTGACGTTTTCGGGGAAAACTTGAGCCGTGGCTCACCATACCCTGTGCTTCAAACCTATTCACCATTGGTAACATCTTCACCTCCCATCCTCGCCGTCGCCGTCCACCGTCGCAGTCTGAAAAAATCTTTTCATCTTTTCTAAAAAGGAAAAAATATAACTCCATCTAAACGGGTTTTCAAAATTCTCAACTCATCCTTAGAGAGAAAACATCATTCTTTTTTTAAGGAATATAGAGAATTTTCATCAAAAAACAAAAAGAAAATTATATTTTCATAAAAACATTGAACTCCTTTTATTTGAAAATTCCAAGATCTATACTACTTTATAATGAAAATCTCACATATTCTTGAAAAGAGTAGGAATTGAAAAGTTGAAAAGTGTACAAGCCTTAGAAACTAAATGTACAACTCATTCTACTATTAATATTTGCAATAATGCTAATTGATAATTTCGGATGCTTTGAATGCTAATTGGCTAATTATGCATTAATCTTTAGAAATGTACAAGCCTTGGAAACTAAATGTACAAGCCTTAAAAACTAATAATATTGACATTAAATGTGTGATTATTAATTTCATTGAATGTTAATTGTTAATTTGAAAGTTCAAATTAATAGCCTCATGCCTATATAAATCTATTATACTCATGACACAATTCTCATTCACTCAATTCTCATTCACTCCTCTCTCTTCTCTAACCACCGTCGGCTGCCCCCCACCACCATCGGTTGCCGCCCCATCGTCTCCGGCTGCCGCCGCTCGTCACCGTCGCTAAAATATTTTTAGGTATTTTTTAATATTTTAATAGAATTATATGATTTGACATATTTTGAGGGTTTTTTGTTATATATTTTGAAGGTTTATGTTTTCAAATGTTTTTTTATAGATGGAACGAGTGTTATGATAATGAAGATGAACTACAATCATTTAGGCATAAGGCACGGCAACGAGATAAAGTATACGAGGAACGTGAAGAAAGCTGTTGGATTCTGCATCTTCGCACCAGTATATTCTATCCGAAAGGTCATGAAGGGGTGATGAATGAAGTTCCCGATGGTGCTGCAATCTCTGCATCCGGTTATTGGCTTAGGAACAGCGACATGTATCGAGTTTAATTACTCTTATCAATATTTTAGGACGACAATAAACGTTACATTTAAAAGATATATTTTTACGCGTGTATGGTACTCGTGTTATGTAACTTTTATAGACTAACATTGGATCGACAAATGTAAGTATGATTTTCATTTGTCATGCACAAATTATTAGTCTATACATAATAATTCTAAGCGTGTCATATTTTAGTATGTTTATTTTAGACGTGTTATATTTTTTGCATGATTAGATTTTTATTAATCTCCATTAGCTGGATCCTTAGATGTAGGATTAGTCTTGGGCTCAAGTCTTATCTATCTATATCTATCTATACTACATTATAAAGCATTTTTCACCCATTCTTGAAAAGAGTAGGATGTTGAAAGTTAAAAAATGTACAAGCCTTGAAAACTAAATATACAAGTCTTGAAAACTAAGAATCTTGACATTAAATGTGATTGTTAAAATTTGATGACTTGACAAAAATATCTTGGCCGGATTTAATGACATTAAATGTGGGATTGGTAACTGATTTGTAATATGGAATTCTTTGTGGCTTATAAATACAAGTTGATCCGTTTTTCGACCTGGTTGAACCTGCTGGGTTGAACCGAGTTTTAAAACATTATGTTTAATTTTCAAACAATCAAACTTTTATTATTTTTTGTTTATAACCTATAAACTTTTTTTAGCACTACAATTATTTACTGGTAGGAATTCCCGCCTCTATACGCGGGTACTCGTCTAGTCTGATCATATTCTCAAGCTCCTTCAGTTTTCAAAATCAAGTCCTCCAAAATTTTATGCCCATGCACAATTTTTTGTATAATTCAAAAGTGCATTAAACTATCTCTAAACTTATTACTTTTCACATTTTCTGACATAGGATACCGGCTCGCTCAAATTCTTCAATGAGGAATCTAGGTTTATGATGAATATTGTCCTTTAATAAAATGATCTTGAAAACGAAAAGTGGATCCTCGATGATAACTAATCAAATAAAGTACAAACATATAAAAACAAGCAAAGGTATTCGCGCGTTGCTGCGGGCGTTAATTTTTCGCGTGTTGTTACGGGGCGTTAATTTTTTTTCTGCTGGTTTAATTTTCCGGTCTCATGTTTAATAGTTTTTTGTCTTTTCTTATATGTGCTTATGTGTTGGTGCTCGTGTGTTGGGACACATGTTTAAAGGTTTCTTTTTAAGCTATATGTGCGGGGCATTTTTTTTTCTTATTGTATTTTGTGTGGGTTTATTTTTTTGGTCTCATGTTTAATAGTGCGGGTTTATTTTTTCAATATCATGTTTAATAGTTTGTTTTTTTCCCTTATATGAGTTTATGGCCTGCGCTTTATTGCGGAGCGTTAAAATTTTATTTTTATTTTTTTTTTTCATTATTTTTTTTTCCGAATTTATTTTTTGGGTCTCATGATTAATACTTAGTTGTTTTTTTTATATGGGCTTATGTGTTGGGTCTCATTTTTAAAATTATTAGGTATCGAAAATACTTATGCGGGTATTTGTTTTTATATGAGTAAATCGGTACGTTTGTGACAATTTTTTTTCCATATTTTTGTGTGGACAAATTTTTTTTTTTTTTTTAAAAAAGGGCCGGCTCAAAAAACTGGGCCAAAATGGGAGCCCAAAGGACCGAGCACTGTAGCTGCCACTGTAAGTACAGTGCTTTAGAGGAATAGCGGCGTTTCACTCTTACGTGGCACTATTCATTTGGGATCTCAAATGAGTATATTAGTAATTCAGAGGCATACACATTATACGTCTCAACATGGAAGAGAGATTGGAATTCGGCAATGTACGATAAATATAGAGTTAGAAACTGCTTGTAATGTTTTGGATTAATTTCATATATTACTTTACTTTAAACATTAATTTCATATATACTCAAAATGCAACCAATGAATGCATAATGTACAATATTTTTAAAGCATGTTTGGGTATATATAAAATTTTCATTTGTAAGGAGGGTAGATATGAAATTGCCCCTGATGTTTTTGTCGTGTTTTGAGTTTTTTTCAGCGGTGATAAAAATATTTGTAAAAAAGAGGGAAAGCGAGAAAAGAAAAGAGAAGGAAAGGAAAGATATTTGTTTTTCACTCTGTTCTCGAGTTTAAATTTAAAAAAATGGAAGGGGATGGGATGGAAAGGGCAAGTAAGGGATGACATTGTGAAGAAAGTGATTATTGCAAATTGTATTCTTGAGTTTGTATTTTTAAGTAGGAATGAAAGGATGAGAAAAATAACAAAATTACTAATATACCTTCAAAAACTAGATACTTTAATTAACTGCTTCCATTTGATGCCATCAACAACAAAATTTTCATGCCCAAAAATAATGTTGATATCTCTTTATAAATCTTGTGTCCCACAAGCAAAAGCAAGATACATAAGATGTAGTTTATACTCAACTTTTTTTGTTTCTGATCTAGGATGGCATATCCAAAAACTAGACACGTGATACGTATTTTCCATACCTACTAGTTCATTTGGTAACTCCAATTGATACTCTACTTCTTAAACGATCAATTAAAATGCTTAAACATGTCCTTTCCAAATACATGTTAAAAACATTATGTACCACGTGGCACAAGTTTCTGGGTCGAAGCTTCAAACAGGCTCATACAGTGGTTAACACGTCGTATAGTGCTACTTGGTATCGGTGGTTTGGTCATGAAAATAGACTATAAACTAGACCTTAACTTTCGATTCTGTTGGGGTAATTGATTAGAGTTTAGTATCTATGCGAGACCATTGTACAGACTACATTACATAAAGAAATCAGTTTACAAGTCATTTGTACACCTACGTTGATCTTACAAACTATACTAGCGAAGACCTTTACACCTAAAATGCTACAGACTTGCACAAAATTGTATAAAGTTCATGCTACCTACTACAATAAGAAATATTACTCCGTAATATCTAACAACTATCAGTTTGTTCATAGTATGTGCATACATACCCACCAAACTGAATCGTACATTTCAGAACCCCAGTCCCTAACGAATCTAAGAGCGCTGCAAAAACCATGTAAACAAAAGCTGTAGTCAAACCACATAATTCATAGCTTGACATTTTACACAGTAGTATTCGAATGATAATTGCAAAAAGAATTATAGTACATAAACACAAGCCAAACATAGGTAGTCACATCTAGTAATAGAAAACTTAATTCACATTATACAAACTCGAGTCACAATGTAGTAATGAAAAGCAGAAACACAAGTCATAATGTTATAGCACAAAGTGTTGGAAATCGTTATCTAAAATAACCTAATATTCCATTAATATCATACAAGCTCCTGATTGAGTGTTTTATATACCTAAAATATATATATTAAAATATATTAATTCAAATAGCAATTAAGAAAATTCTCTAAGGAAAATTCACTCTCAAATATATATATAATATAATATATAATACGTATATTAAACCGGGTAAGTATGATCACCCGGGTCGTTTCCCCAACGACTAGTGAAATTGAAACCACGTTTTAGTTCGGATTCTGATTTGAATGAAGCAAATGGATGATTTGATAATCTAAAGCAACAATTAAAACGTGACAATTAAGCAAGTAAACTAATTTTAACCCCTAAAAATGTAAACTAAAATTCTAAACCTAAGGTAGGACAAAAGAAAATTTTAGGAAAAAGAAAAACTATTTTTGGCTTTTTAAATTAAAAGATATGATTTTTCTAAAATTTAAACTACTTAAAAACTATAAAAATAAATCTATTAAAAATAAAAATCCTAAAAATTTTATAAAAATTATACTAAATAAAGAAAATGTGCAGAAATTAATAAAAATTAAAAGCCCTAATTTTTATCTTTATAATAAATCTTAATTAAACTAATTAAAATCTAAACCTAATTACTAATTTAAACTAATAAACTTGATTAAAATACTTAACTAAGGACTAATGGTGCAAAGACCTAAAGGACTAACTGGGAAACTAACTAACTAACGAAAAGATTAACAGAACAACTAAAACAGAAAAATTACAGGAATGGTCCCTGAGGACTTACCCCGACAACAAACTAAGTACAATTATAAGCTCAAATTCTAAAAGTGCTTATCACTAAAAACTTAAAAGAGGAAAGTTGTAAAGGAAGCTAGTAGGAACAAAATTAATAAAAGCTACTAGGGCTGAAATTAACAAATAAGCTCAATAAGAGCTTATTTTTGACTGACCTCAGAAAGGAGGGCTTAACCCTTAGTTTTAGAAAATAAGCTATAAAAAACTCAAAATAAGTTCAAAATGTAAAAGGAAAGAAGTTCTAATGAGCTTATGAATTGCTTATTCTATAAATGAAAAGAAGTAAAGGCTTAATCTACTTTTAATCTACTGAAATTGATCATGAACTAAGCAAACTCAGAATAAGCACTTTAATACCCAATTAATAACCAGGAAGGGAGGGGTGGGGGGGGGGGGGGGGGGGGGGGGTAGTGAGAAATGCTTAAAAATTCCAAAATAGAAGTCCGAGCTTTGTTAAAAACCTTAATAACCTACCTCTAGAACCTTATTATTCTAAATCATAAAAACAAGCTACTATTAGAGCTAATGTTCAAAATTTAAAACTAAATCTTACCCCAACTGTTTTTTGGCATTTTGTGGTACTAAACTAGGCCACGGCACACACCGACTCGCATAACGCACTACCTCCCACACCACTGATTCAATGATCCCGTAACCGCAAATGCTATTCTTACCAAGCCGCATCCCCCGCAACCCACATCACCCAGCCCGCATGCTCGGCACCAAAACCCCCTACCAACGCCCAACCAACCAACCTACTTCCGTAACGACCAGTGGAACGCTGTAACCCACCCCCCAAACCAGCGTGTGCCCCATATACATAAAAAAAAACACCCGACACTCCCCAGCCCTCCACCTTCATCCCAAACCCACCACCGCAGCTCTATACCACACACCCCCACTCATCCCAAACCTCAACACGCCGACCATGCCATACACCATACAAACCTATGGTTTTCTCAACAACATCCCATCAACACCCTACCTTCATACCTCCCAATCGTAAAAAAACTGACCATACAGTCACGTATGACCCCCTCCGCGCCGACCCACCCACCAATACGTTTCCATTAGTGTTGC
The DNA here is from genome assembly GCA_026074375.1 of Tanacetum coccineum. NCBI lineage: Eukaryota > Viridiplantae > Streptophyta > Magnoliopsida > Asterales > Asteraceae > Tanacetum > Tanacetum coccineum. Next base: position 84,686 of record BQNB010007877.1, on the reverse strand, counting down.
CACAATTGCCGACCCCACACCCTCCCCCCACCCTATCCTCTGACTCACATTCACCCCAAGCAAACCCCCCCTAAACCAGCACAACATGGACATAGCCCCCACTTCCCACCACCTCACACACATCCACCCTCCCTACTCAAATCCACACCCATCTCCCTGCACTATTCCCCCCCCTACAAACCCACCCCCACCATCCCCCCAACCCATCCCCCTTCCCACTCCAACTCCCGCACTCACACCCCTTCTCCAACTACCACTCCGCAAAAACGCCCCCGCCCCCCCCCCAACCTCCAACCCATCCCCTTCCCCCCCTCCTCCAACCCCACATGAACTGACTCATATAACCCCCCTCTCCACCAAAACCCACAACACTACACCACCTAATACCCCCTACCAAATATCCCCCCAATCAAACTCTGTGCAAACCACATCCAACCCCCACCAACCCCCGGAATCTCCCCACCCCCAACCCACCCCAGCAACCCCACCCATCAAACTCTCCCACCACCACCGCTAACCCCATCAATAAACCACCTCAAAATTATAAACCATTTAAAACCTCCCCAGAACATCGGTCCCCACATGGCAATATCACCCACCTCCTGCACCCCCCCTTATCCTTCAACCAGCCCACCACCGCCCGCGCCTCCCACTACCCACATCCCCGCCACCTCCTCACGCCACCTCCCCACCTCCCACACCCACCAGCCCCACCACAAGCACCCCCCACAACCTCGTGCCAATCGCCATAACCCATCCCCCAACCAAACTTCAACCTCACCCCCTCCTCACCAACTCTGCACACCCCCCACACCCCTCGCACACGCATCAAACAGTACCCAACCTCACTGATACAAAGTTAGGTTCTCCTTCCCATACGCTTATCCTCAGCCCAATGCCAAGGTACTCTCACGACAAATAAACAACCTAAATTTTACGTGCCTAAGGTAATGCATTTCTCGATTCTAAATACACGCACCCATAATAAAGCTTATGACTTATCGACAGCTCGCTATTAAGGCTACAATTGAACAGACTTTGCTTATGATAGCAGCTTTGACTTTAACAATGAGAGCTTAGATTTAAAATACTAAAAACTGAATTTCATTAAATTAAGAAAAACTAATTACATTACTTAAGAAGGAAATACAAATCACTTAAGGAAAATTACATTTAAGTAAAATACGAAATTAAGCTAGACTAAAAATTACAAAAAAAACTAGATATCGTGTGTGTGAGAGGTGAGGCCTATTTATAGGTGCTGAAAGAAGCTTACTATGATCCATCTATAGCCCTCTCTCCAATCTTTCCAAATCTCACCAAATCATTTCCTCTCAATCATTGTGAGCCTTTAATATGGGCCGTTTGATCATTAGTTTGGTACACCGAAGATTGCCAGCGAGTCAACCTTTTGGATATGTCATAGTGCTTCTTTTTGGAGTGTTTAAAACAAAAACCCCCACATGCGAAATATGCTTTCTCCATATGACTGTAGCGCATTCTTCCGTAGGGATTGGACCAATCAGAGATGGGGAGTGACGTTTCTTACTGCCAAGGTGTATTTGGACACCTAAATTGTCCTTTGTACCCTCTAATTGTGAAAACCCCTTTGTTTTGAGTTAAGGGCACGTTTGGGAAGACGATGAACAGTAACTTGGGCATTTGGCGCCTTTTTTTTACTGAGTTGGGTAATTTTCAGTTGAATCTTTACCCTATTGACAATACTAGCCCCCTCTTCATATTCTTTTCTCCACTTTTTCTAATATCAATATCATACGAAAAAATTGGCAAGTTAGCCATTAATTCTTATGGAAAAGAGAAGTGGGCTAGGGTTTTGGGCTTTTGTGAGAGTTGAGGGACCAAAGTGAAATATTTTGAGGATTTGTCCTTTTGTGTTTGACTTAGTTATGACAACATTTGAACTGATTTTGAACTTTTCTTTGCTCATTTATTGAGGCTTTTGCTTTGTTCACCTCTTACTGTACTCCTTCTGATTCTCGTTCGAGTTTGCGCACTGCCCGCTATTTGACTGTTTTCTTGTATATTTGATATATCCGTACCTGCACCCACAAAATCGACAAATACTAAGCATATTTTTGCCATTTTTTAGTCTGTTTTGGCTTATTGGGTTATTTTAGGCACAAATGGATAATGGTTATACTACACTTAATCAAAATTCCCCAAACTAAAACCATATGTGTAATCCTCACGGTAAATATCACTGCCTTATAACCAATACCTCGAAACTTCCCAAACAAACCTTTGAAATGTAGCAAAGATTTTTTTGTTGAGAGATCTAAGAAGATCACAGTTATAAAACACCCGACTTCCCAATTTTCTAAGATTTTTCCTGTTTTTATGATTTTTCTTGATAATTAATTACCTAACTACAACTTGTTGACATAATGTATTGTTTTCATTACCTTATTGGTAACTTTGAGGATCATAGAACAAAAAGCACAATTAAGTGTCTAAAAGATAACTTCATCATCCCCATTTTTGTTACACATCTAAGATCAGACAAAATTAGAATTCTCCCATGCTAAGCTTAAAAAATAAGATCAACCGTTAATTACGAACTAAGATTCTAAACGACTTAATAATTAAACTTGCGAATTCCCTCTTCCAGAACATAAAATCATAAATTTAGGTGTGTGGTTCAAATAATTAAACCATAAATCCATATATTAGCTAGTTGACATCCGACCAAGCTTTACACAGGCCTTTGTGCAAACTTTTATCAGTCTCGGATTATTATTGAATTCTACTTATCCCATATACCCTAAGGCTCTTTAAGGAATAAGCAAAATATTTCTTTATATGATACATATAATATGCCAAATTAAGTATTCCTGATGTGTACTCATCCTAATCACAAAGGAACTAAAGAAAACTTCTATTAGCTAATTATTAACCAAAAAACCATACAACTCTATTTATTAAACATTTATATATAGAGGTGAAACAAGCTAATGGGAGAAAAAGCCACAATTAACACTTATGAGCTTGAAAGAAAACCAACTATTCTACGTTTAATGTCATGACTTATAAATAACACTATCATTTCTTATTCTTCGCAATTTAAAATCTCTAAGAAAGAAATTCGTGAACACTTAGCCTATATAAAATCCAACTCGGCATATTTAAAATCTACTTGAGATTAGCACAAGTTTTCATTTACTAACGATTCAAGTCTAGCATATTTAAAGTCTACGTGAGACTAGCACAAACTATCATCATTAATTGCTAAGGGAGAAAGCTAGAACTCTACACGTACGATCGGGTCAAAAATTACTTCTTATTCTTACCAACGGAAAACCTACATTTTTGTCTTAACACTTTTTTTTATTTGACAATTAATAACTAAAAATTTAAAATTTTTGCTATTTTTGTGGGAAAACGGGTACGTGAGAACAAAACAATAAGCAAGCAACATCAAATCGATAGATTCCCTTCCCCAAACTAAAACGGAAACATTGACCTCAATGTTTAAAAAAAGTATTCCCCCCCCCCCCGGGTCTCTATAACGATAAATCCCTACGAAAATCTAAGCCGTTTATGAATTATGCAAAGATAAACGTGAATCGATAAGATGAAAGGATATCGGATCTCCCCAAACTAATTTCACACAAAGGATGAGAAGCTCGAGTGAAACGGGATACAACACCGGACACGAGAGTCTTTAGAAATTGTTGGGTTAATCCTACAAAAATCACAACAAACAAGCAACAAACATCGAGAAATCGGAAAGAGTACAAGCCTCTCTCAACACAACACATTAGATAAGAAAATAGAAAGAAAATAGAAAAGATAAGCATGGGGTGAACTCCCATGAAGCGGCTTGTTTTTGTTCACCGAGTCGCAAGCTCGACTCGATCCCTGAATTAATTCGTCCTTAGGGAGAGCAATACTTAGAACAAGAAACTGCCATTGAAAATGCCACCGGCTCTAGAAACGTGACGATGCCGGGGTCAAAAATGGTGTCTTCACTCTCGAAGGAGACAAATGAGGAAATGAAGGATAAATCTGAAACAAGGGTGGGTAGGGTGGGTAAAATACCGGTCATAAAATCATGAGATTTAGAAACACCCTTAAACTCTTTGATTATCAAAATACCCGCTTCGGGTTCAAAACATTTCTTAATATCCGGAGGTTCCGGTGGAGGTCGAGGAATTGACGGATCATCTTGGTGATCAAGGTTAGGTGACTCATTAACTTCATCTTCGGAATCATCATCCTCAACACCAGGCGGAATTAAATCATCTGGAACAAGGAGAATATCGATCTCTTCTTGAGTGGGCTCACTATCCTCAACGGGGATAGGAGATATGGGAAGAGACTCGATAACTGAATTTTGATTAGCATGAACATTTCCCTGGGAAGTTGAAATTTCATAAAGCACTGTCACAAGACTAAGATATTCCTCAAATTCACGATCATTCCTCGCAGGAAGTGTTAAAGGTTCACCGGCGAACTCATGGTGAAGAGGATCACTCCTTGGAGAAAAAGTAATTGAATATTCATTTTGTTTTGGTTCATGATTGGAAATCACTTCGGAAGCGGGAATATGAGAAGCATCATCACTAAGTAGATTATCAAGAAAAGTTACATCTCCTTCTGAATTGAAATAACCTTCCTCAAAGTTAGAAGACACTTCTATAGCTAGAAAATCATCGATCTCATCATTATTGTCTTCAGGAGCAAAACACTCAACCTTATCGGATAAAGGAGTGTTGAGTAAAACTCGCTCATCGGAAACGTTGGAATTTTTGATCTCGACATTTTCTTCCATTTCATGGATTGAATACTTTGTCCTCGTTTCCGAGAGAATTCAAGGTAACACTAGCCGACAACTCCGCAGTGAAAGGCGAGTCGGAATCTAACAAAGGAGATGGTAAAATACTTGATTCGGAGGAATCAAATGAAACGGTTAAGTCCTTTTTAAAATCCTTTGGTTTGGAAAAATGATCATTAAAATCAATCGGATTATCAAAAGTGATTCTTATTGGCATGACAATAGTATGGATTGGAACATCACTTGAAACTTCATCTTCTTTTTCTTTGATTTCTTCAACTTCTTGAGGACGAGAAAGAAGTTTTGGTTTTTGATGTAAGTAAGTTGCCAAGAGACAAATTATCTTTTTCCTTATCGCAATTCGAGTCATCATTTTCCACACAAATCGGACCAACGAGAAAAACATCGGCGTCTTCCATGAACAAACCTTCTCTCCGGTGAGAGTAGGGGAAGTAGGATTGCTACTTGAAACTTCAAGGGTGGGAGGGAGGGTAAGATCAATTCCCGGTGGAATCGAATCTATTTCAAGATAAGCTTCAAATTCACTTTCTTCCGGTGAAGTAAGTGTAAAGGAAGAAGAAGACTTAATCTCGGCATCCTTATCGTTCTCTTCAAAGAGAGGATTCACGTTGCTAGATTTGAAATTATCATCGAATTCGAAAAGAGGATTTGAGTAAACTTGAAAATTTACTTCATGAAAATCCTTCTTAAGAGTCGAATCATCATTACCCGGTGGTAACGAATCAAGAGGAGCAAGTTCATCGGCGAACTTCTCTAAATTATCACTAGTCTTCACCGGAGAAGAACTAGGAGGAAGAGTATTAGTGGTACTGCCACTAAACGGATCGTCTTTTGAAAAATCAATGATAGAAATGGCATGAACAAAATTCTTTTCCTTGTTTTTCTCAGATTTATCGGCATAATAAACAAGTTCTTCTTTTCCTACTCTTAAAGTCAAAGTTTCTTCGTACAAATCAATGAGAGCTTTTGCGGTGCGAAGGAAGGGTCTTCCTAGAATAATAGGTACTCTCGGATCGGGCTCAAAATTAACCACCACAAAATCTGCAAGAAAAGTGAAACCATCGACTCTAACTACAACATCCTCGGCTATGCCCATCGGGTGAGTAATCGAACGATTGGCAAGCTCGAGTGTCATACGAGTAGGAGTCAAAGCTTCAAGCTCAAGTTTCTTGTAGATAGAATGAGGTAAAAGGTTAATGCTAGCTCCTGAATCGGCTAAAGCACTAGTCCTATTGAGTTCTTGTAAAGCACATGGGATAAGAAATTTTCCCGGATCTTCGAGCTTCTCGGGGACTTTGTTCATGATGATAGCGGAACATTCAGCATTCACAGTTGTGATGGCGATCTCCTCGAGTTTCTCTTTGTTCCTTAGCAACGAGCTTAACCATTTGTTGAACTTTGGCATTTCGACAAGAGCGTCTTTCAATCCAATCTCTAAACGAAGTTGTTTGAACATCTTCAAAAACCGGCTATGTTGAGCACTTGGTTTATCGTTCTCTCTCACTTTCATCCTCTCGGGGTATGGAAGTTTAGATTGATACGAATTAGGATTTGAAGAATTAGGATCAAGATTAACGGTTTTCTTTGCTTTTGGTTTTGGAATTTCAATGAAAATTGAATCTTCTTCTCCCGGAGATGGGACATGTGCGGTATTTTCCAAATTTGGATTTTGCACTTTTTCCGTTGACGTCTCCGGGTTTTGTTCGGGTTCTTTTTGAGGAATTGAAATAACGGGTGTAGGAGGAACAAAAGGAATCGAAGGTTCTTCCAAAGTCTTACCGCTTCTTGTGGTGATAGCATTAATTTGCTGACGAGGGTTAGTTACGGTTTGACTTGGAAGAGTTCCTGAATTTGAGGTAGAGGCTGAATTTTTGAAATTATCACAAAGACTTGTCAACAAACTTGTAACATTAGCCATTTGATTCTGCAAATTTTGACCTTGATTTTGAACGTTCTTCAACACCGCATCATTTGCCTTGACGTAGTTTTCAAAATCCGTTTTCGCAACACCTTGGATTTGGGGCATAGGAGTTTGATATGTTGGTGGTTGATTGGTTGGTGGTTGAAAAACTTGATTTTGGTTGTTTTGAACATTTGGTTGGTTGAAACCCGGTGGTCTCATTTGACTTGCCAAATTGGAAGGTTGGTTTCTTTGGAGAAAATTACCAACGGCTGCGGTTTGTTGAAATTGTTGGATATTGTCATGAAAAACGGGAAAATCGTTTCCACCTCGGGTTAATGGACAATGGTTAAAATGGTGATTTGATCCACATGTGACACATACTTCCTCAACTGCTTTGACGGGTGCAGGAGTAGTAACAACTAAAAAGGACAAATTGTTGAAGTATGGTTTTTGAACCACACTGTGACACAAACTTCCTCGACTGCTTTGACGGTAGCAGGAGTCGTAGCATTCTTTTCACCTATATCCGCTTTCTTTAAACGGCTCATTCGAATATTAATTTTGTCTTCAAGTAAGGCGGCTATTTGTTGAATCTCGAAAAAATTATTGGAATGGGAAGAACTAGAAGAAGGAGCATTCGTAATCGCTCTTGAATCATTTGGACGATTTCTTGAGTAACGCACTTTGGATTTACTTTCAATTATGGCTAAACATTCTCGAGGCATCTTATCTAGAAAATTGCCACCCGCGGGAATCTAAGGCATCTTGATCATTGGTATTCAAAAGAATTGTAAAATGTATTCAACGTTGTGTAATTCGAAAGAAACCATGGTGAGGAACATTGACGAAGAAGTTCTTTGAAACGTTTCCAATGCTTTGTTGAAGTTTCATTCCGGTTCTTGCGTAGAAAGTAGTGTTTTGTTCTCTGAAGGTAAGTTGTTTTCGAAGGGTGTTAGAATTGATCTAAGAGGTTCCTTATCTAACCAATCTCGGGCTTCACCGTCTAGAGAGAAAGGAAAAAGCAAAGTTTAATCGAAGTGTTCGGATAACTTTCGGGTGTCTAAACGTTGAAGGTGACCTTGTTGAAATTCGAAGATGATTATGGAGGAATCTTGTTCTACCCGTGAACTTATTACTTTACACAAGATTAATCAAAGGTTGTTTAAGCTCAAAATTGTTTGCATTTATCGGTGGAACAACAATTGCATCTTCTATCCTCGATGGGAGCTTGTCGCATCTGAGCCATGATACGATTGCTCGGGCCATTGAAACTCTGGGTTCCTCAACAATAACCGTTGTTAATTGTTGTTGTCGACGATTTCGATTACGAGCTTGAGATCGAGTGCGCATGCACTAAAAATAAAGAAATTAAAAAGCAAACAAAAATTACACTAATTTTTTTTAATTTTTGAATTTTTTTTTTTAACAATCTATTTTAAACGGATACACGGAAGACAACTTAAAACCAAATAATCAACTTACTTCACGGTAACTCTCAAAAATTGCTTTTCAAGGTGAGCCGTACTTCGTAAGTGACACAAATGGCAAGTTTTTGAATCTTTGGTTCGATTTGGGAACTTTTCAAGTTCACCGGAACTTATTTATGATAATACCTCAATTGAAGGTATTATATGTTGGTGTTCGTTTACCAACTTTGTGTATTTTATTTATTTTTTAAAGGACAATTTTTTATATTTTTGATTTTTTTATATGTTTTTATGATAATTATACTAAAAAGAAAAAGAAAATATTTTTTTACTTTTTATATTTTTTTATTTTTTTGGATTTTTGAAATATTTAACAAAAATGAAACTTTCGAGGACGAAAGGATCTTCAAACCAAATCAACAATCGTAAAACGACGGAATCTTTAACACAAGTCCCCGGCAGCGGCGCCAAAAACTGATAGTTAGTTTTATACACGCAAAAATATATAATATATTATAATTCCAAAAGAGCAATTAAGAAAATTCCCTAAGGAAAATTCACTCTAAAAGATATATATATATATAATATATAATACGTATATTTAACCGGGAAGTATGATCACCCGGGTCGTTTCCCCAACGACTTGTGTAATTGAAACCACGTTTTAGCTCGGATTGTGATTTGAATAAGAGGTTTGGATGATCTTATAATACCAAAATAAAAGCGACAATGAACAAATTAAAAACACTTAAGCACTTAAAAAGTAAACGGGAAACAAAACAAACGCGACAATTTAACTAGTAAAAATAAAGATTAAGTCCTAAAATGCCAAACTAAATTCGTAAACCTAAATTAAGATAAAAGAAATTTTTAGGAAAAAGAAAAATTTTTTTGATTATTTTTGAATTTTTTATTAACTAAAAACTAATTTAATCTAATTAAATCTTTAAAAATAAAAAATAGCAAGTAATTGAAATTAATTTTTTCAAGATAAAACAAATAAAAAGAAAAATTTTTAGAAAAGAATCACTATATTTGGCTTTTTAGATTTAAGAATATGAATTTTTCTAATTTAATACTATTAAAAAAATAATAAAAATGCTAAAAATATAAACCCTAAAAATTTTATAAAAATTGTACTAGAAAACGAAAAAGTGCAGAAATTTATGAAAAATAAAAGCCCTAATTTTTACTTTTTTATTAAACTTTAATTAAACTAATTAAAAACTAAACCTAATTTTAATAAAATGGATTAAACTAACAAAGCAACTTAACTGAGGACTAATGTAGTTAGTCCTTAAAGGACTAACAGTGTAAACTAAAAGGACTAACGAAGAAAACTAATAAAACTTAAAAGTTTCACTACTTACCCTGAGGCCCAACCCGATTACACCCTAAGTCCATTAAGCACTTGAATTTTAAAAAGTGCTTTGAATGAAAAACTTAAAGAAGCAGAGTTGGAGAACAGATGAAGGTGAACAATTTTAACAAAAGCACTTAGGGCTGAAAAGCACAAATAAGCTCAATAAGAGCTTATCAATAAGCTGACCTCAGAAAGGAGGTGATTTCTTTTGGTTTTACTAATTAAGCTATAAAAAGCTCATTTTAAGCTCAAAATGAAAAAGGAATGTGTTTCTAGACAGCTTATGAATTGCTTAAACTAAATGAGAAAGGAAAATAGAGTTTAAAACATTTATTGATAGCTGAAATTGAAGAGCTAAGTAGCAAACTCAGAAATTAAAGATATAAGCACAAAATTTATTTAAGCTAAAAGGCACAAAAAGCTAAACTAGATTTTAGCTTTTGAGGACTTATTAAACTACTTATAAACTATTTATTTAAGATAATTAAAATCAACATACCTTAACTTGGATTTCCTCAATTTAGAAACTACTGTAACTAACACTCAGTTTTTGGTATTTTTTGGTTTTCTTAGTTGATTTTAAAACAGCAAAATAAGCTAGGAAATAGCTAGAAAATAAAATTGAAGTCTTAATCTATATTAAGCTATAACTAATCTAAATCCTACTTTAACCTTAGAAGCTAAAACCTATGATTACCTAGCTTGAACTTAAGCCAAAAATGACAGCAGGAACAGCTTAGTTCCTGCTGATGCACTTTGCACAAGTGCAAAACAATAGTGCAGGTTACCTAAGGGGTAATAGCTGCACTAGACACACTCCAATTGAGTGCCAAAATACAATGCAAGCAAGATCTAGGCTTTGGAAGGCTTAAATCAAATTTTTACAAGCTTAAGGAATAGGAAAAAGTGCCCTGGTGCAAAGCTTAAGATAATAAGCTCATACTTTTGAGATTTTGAAAACTAACTTTTAAAAACTATTGTACTAATGTTTAAAAATGATTTTAAAGCTGACTCAAACAAAATCTACAACTTAACTTGACTTTTAATGGTCAAACTCAGCTTGTGCCAAACACCCCTTAAGATTCATAACAGTTTTGAAATACTATGAAAAATTAAATCTACTTATTAAAACTACTAAACCAGATATTAACTAGCTTATAACAAACTTAATTAACATGATCTATCAACAGGATTAAGCAAAAACCTAAGATCTACACTAATGCTCTTGTATTTTTTGTGCTTTATGTTTTTTTTAAGACAAACAATGAAAAAACTAAGATTTTTCGGGGGGGGGGGGGGGGGGGGGGGGGGGGGGGGGTGGGGGGGGGGGGGCTATTATAATAAAGGCTAAACAGATTAAGATTAATGATTAATAAGCAAATTTTGTAGAGATAATTAAGCAACTAATAAGCTATTAATTAAGCCAAATAAGCAATATTTCTAATAACAGTTTAAGCTAATAAGACAAAGAGACAAGGAATTTTAAAAAGGAAACTTACTTAAACTTCAGCTACACAGAAGCTAATACTAAAATAACAGCTACAAGCTCTAGCTTATTCATGTGAATAAGCTAGTATAAGTCCATGGGAGTTCATCCATTGCTAACTCCCCTTCCTTAAGCTTAAATCCAATAAAGTCCAAGGTAAATGTAAGTTAAGCTGTTTTAAGGTTTAGATAGGATTATTTCTGAATTGATTAAGCTCTATTTCAGCTTATAGACTGAAAGAGCTTATTATGAGCTTATTAGCTTATTGAGAGTGGGGGGGGGGGGGGGGGGTATAAAAAAAAAATAAAAAAAAAAAAAAAATAATAATAGTGTTAAAAACTATTATTGGCTATTTTAGAGATCTTATGAATAAAGAGAAAAGAGAGCTTATAACTAAATTAAACTAAATTTCATTAATTAAAACTGAATTACATTCCTTAAAGAGAAATTACAACTGATTTTAAAAATTACATTAAGCTTAAAAAACTATATTAGGCTAAAAACTAGAAAAGGAAAGGAGCCCTGTGTGTGTGTTGGTAGAGTGCCATTTATAAGTGATGGAGAAGAAGTTCTAGTCCTAAAAAATCCTATCCCCCGCTCCTTTGATCTCAGCCAATCAATTCCTAATCATTGGATCACAAATATGAGCCGTTTGATCATTTTGTGTGTTACTAAGGATTGCCAGCGTGTCATTCTTTGATGCGGCATTATGTTACTTCTCTGAGTGATCCAAGAGTAAATTCCACTTCTCCCTTGTGCTTTTCTTGTGGCTATGTGCTTGAGTGAGGTGCTTATATCTCTTGATTTTACTAATCTCTCCCTTCCATCTTGTTTAAGAGCTCATGAATAGACTTACTTGCCCCTCAATTGTAAAAAGCCCCTTGATTTGACAGCTTGGTAAATTGGGACGACGATGAACAGTAACTTGTTCTTCGCGCCTTATTATAACTAAAAACGGGGTAAAAGTTGTTTTAAACTTTGGGAAATATGCAATTTCAGTCCTTGTCTTTGCATTTCTCTTTTTGTAGTGTAAAAGGAGTTTAGCAATTGGCAGGAATAGCCCTTGTGGTTTATAGAAAAGGGTAAATGGGCTAAGGATTGGGCTTAGGATCCGGGTGTGGCCTATTTAGGGATTAAGGGACTAATTTTGCAACTTTTGAAACTTGAAGGGCTATTTTGAAACACTTTGGGTCTTATAGACTTTTGTTGACCAATATTGACTAGAGTTGACTGTAGATTTGACTTTTCATGGCTTTGGCTTCCGGCTTTTGCTCACTCTTTCGTTCTCGTGTCCGTGCTTGCTTGTTTTTGATGGTTTTCTTGTGATTTTTGATATATCCGTTCCTGCACACACAAAACACAAATACAAGCATATTTTTTGCCTTTTTGGTCTCTTTTGGGTTTATTTGGGCTATTTTAAGCATAAATGGATATGTGTATTTAACACTTATCAACAACTCATTCTCCGTAGCCACTCAGAATCTCTCAAAAGAATTTTTAATTTTTTTTTTTGTCCTGTTTCATTTCTCACAGAGATCAACACATATTCTATCGGCTTTCTCATTCCAAGACGTTGATATTGAAAAAGGTGGCAGACCGCTCCCAGCCTCCTATTACCAAATAACTAAACCTCATTATAGAGTCTAGAGCCCAACGATAGTCCATTCAAAATCTCACTAGGACACAAAAAATTCGCCAATATAGTCGTACATCATTATACAACCAATTGGTATTCAATAAGTCCAACGCATTATCATAGTTGATAATTTCCAGAACATGCAGAGTGATACTCTTTAGATTCACAAAGACCAATGGAAATCCTTCTTAGCAACATCAAACAAGCTCTTGGTAGGTGACTTGCGAGATTCTAAATGAATCAAGCTTGTGTCAACTGGATATCGATTTTGGTCCAGTATATGAAATTAACGACTCAATCAGAAAGATAGTAAATATCTATTCGACTCTTACCGTGGTGTCTCTTTGAGACCTCCGGTAACAATAACGGCCTAAGCGCAGCATGCGAAACTCTAATCAAGGAGATTTCTTTTGAATTACTACCTGATCACATGTAGTATTTGTTTTTTTATAATGATTAACGGGGATCATGGTTATGTGCAGACCATATTCGACGAAGTGACAAAGACACTTCATCCATGTATGTTTACTCTAACGCTATACTGCAGTTGTTCTCAACGATAGATCTTCTAGTCCATGATGAGTCAAATTTCAGAAACCTATGCTCAATCAACAAAAAAGATAAAAAATACATGATGAAAGCTCAAGCACATGTGTCAAAGTCTTCCGCAATCTCTGATGTACAACACTCCCTAAAAGGAACATTTTCGACAAGATTGAACAGACAATAACAAAATATATCTTACAATGATCAAGTACTACTCCTACCATGAGTGAGTATAACTAAGTCTTGTTTAAAATAAAATGTTGAGGGAGACTGTTAAGCAATGATTTCAAGACCTTGAGCATCAGGGTAGGAGATACAAGATTGTCAATGCGTCATACAGATCAAGGATAAAGGTATTCAATTTCTTAGTAGTCAAGACAAATCAAGGCCAAAGACCACGATATCAGTATTTTGTCAAAGAATATCAAGTTAAAGATCAAGATCCAAGATCACAAGCATGCAAAAGGAACTTTAAAAGAATTCCTAAGAACACAAGGCTCCAAGACTCAAGACGTCACAAGAAAAAAAAAAAAAAAACAAAGAAAAAAAGAAAAAAAAAAAAAAAAAGAAAAAAAAAAAAAATAAAAGAAGAAGGATCCACAATTGAATGACCACCCCTTAGGGGGAGATTGTTAGCCGTATTTTTAGTAAAGTGATGGTCATTATTAATCCCGAGCCTTGTATAAGTAAAACGTAGTTTATGGGAAATTCACTTTAGCTAATGGGGCCTAGTTGTCGGGCTTAAAGCTATTCTTAGCTTGGTCTGGCCCAAATGACATATAAGAAAGCCCACAAGGCTTGTCCACTTTATGTACTATTTAAAGCCCTCTCCAAGTGTGGAGAGGGTGTTGCTTCTCATTTTCTTTTAGTGCAAGTAACCATCTTTATTTTCTCTCTTTGTCTCTCTCTCTAGTTCTTTCTCTCTCTAAAATCTCTTATCATATTTTGTGTTTTTGGTGACGAAATGATTATCATCGTATAATCATAGCACGAGCCATGAGGCAAATTGGAGATGCATAGGCCATATCATGGAGATTGATGGTGTAAAGGCTTGTTGTCCGATTTCCTTTTAACAAATCAACTCCTTCTAAGTTTTTGACGAAACATGTGTTTCTTCTAAAAGCGACCTCTAAATCTGAATCACAAAACTGTCCAACCGAGAATAGGTTGTGCCCCAAGCCCTCAACGAAATAAACTATAGTGATCAATATATTTCCCATTGAAGATTACCAAAACCCATAATTGTAGAAATATGATCATTTCCCAAGCGGGCAGTTCCCAAAAACTTCCAGATAAAATTTATGAGAAGCTTTAGATTCCCGGTCATATGCTTGGAACAACCCAAGTCGACGCAACATAAACAAATTTGGATAACCTGCCAAGAAAAGAAGTAGAATTTGGAAACTGTTTGACTGTAGGTTCTTGAGGGTTAGAAGTACTTGCATTATCACCATTTGAACAGTCAGATTAACACTCGGATTTACTGGTTGCAATTATTTTTCCTTTAATGTCAAAAATTCCTCTAGTTGGTGACCACCTAAGGCAAGATCTAGTTTTACTAGGCTTAGGTGAAGCAAGTCTTTCGTTGGACCCTACGTTCTTAGGTTTCTTAACATGTGGCTTGAGTTTTGTTTGATTTGCAATATTTGAAACTTTTGCCTTTTGTTTCTTCCACGTTAAATTCATGTCATTTACATAATTAAGCACACAGACATCATGATTAGTAGTCCTTAAACATTGCTTACACATAGCACAAACAACTTCAGATTTATCATTCCGAATAGCAAGCTTAATGTTATTACATTCAGATGACATACTTCCCTTATTCTTAGAAACAGTAAAGTCCTAGGGGTTGTTCTTCTACTTCAACTTCTTTATCTGTTGCAACTACTCTTAGACGCAGATGGGATCCTATCATTCTTTGTATTGCTCCTAGGGTTTGCCTTCTGGTCTTAGCATTTTGTCTACTCCCTGTAAATACAAACCATTTGAGGTACAGAATTAAACACCATTTCTTTGTGATGGCAATGAGGTTGTGAAACATGAATTGGGTTTATCCTAACGCTTGCTTTAATGGGTTTGTTAGGCATAGACTTTTCTTCTCTAAAAAAAAAAAAGATGTCTAAAAGGATTAATCCTAAACATTCCTAGGCAATCACGTTATCATTTTTCACAACTTTTGATTCTTGTGGTGTGGGTACCGAGTTTGAAGTGACTGGTTTTGACAAAGCATGTGTCTTATCGATCTTGGGAAGACCCTTAGATTTTGGAAAAGGAGTTACTGAATAGAGTTTTGATCCAGAAGAAGAAGGTGGTTTTCCCAAGATTGATTACTTTTTAAATTGAGTATTCACACTCGTACCTTTGGTTGTGTCCTTTTGTTCAGAAACCTTATCAAATAATTAGGCTCTTAGCTTAGCATTTTCATAGATCGTGTCGTGTAATTTGTTTTGCAAAGAGTCAATTATTGTTTTGGTTTGAGTTCGTGTCACAGAGATAGAGTCAAACAGGTTCTTGTATGTGGTCTTAAGGTGAGCATTTTCTTTAGCATAATTCAAAACCTGAAACTCTAATTCCACGTTCTCATTCTCTAGTTTCTGAGACAAAGGATCAAGGGTATTTGATACACATGGAGTATCCTTACTTTTACCCTTTTGATCTCCCAACTGAGCTTGCAACCGTTCGATCTTTTGTTGCATGTCATTATAAGCTTTATCGTATGAAATTTTGTCATATTTGCATTCTTCACATTTTTTGTACCAATCATTCCAAAGTTTAGCATATTCATTCTCCTTTTTAATGATACAATTTTCAAATCGTTCTTTCGTACGTTCAAGCTCAGTTTGGAGATTTGATGTATCTACAACAGAATTACTTTGCACAATAGACATAATATCCTGACTGACAACTGCTCTCAAGAGACGCTCAATTTCTAATTCCAATGCTTTGTGCTTAGTAAGAGATTCATCAGCTTCTTTTGCAAGAGATTTGAAGTCTCGAACAAATTTGGCTGCTTCTTTCAAAAATTGTATTTTGAAATTTTGAACTCTAGCATCAACTTGGTTAACGATAGGTAAAATTTCATCTTTTACAATTTTGTGAATCTCTTGATGAGCACTTGACGACCAATTGTGTATTCAAAGTCATTTTTTGTTTGACAACACTTTGAAGAGTCATATGGTGCTTTTTACCTCATTTAGAAATTTTCGTGCAACACTTTGTGTAGTATCATCCAAAAACTCTTCATTTGGTATTGAAATTGATTTAGAAACATTGGCCATTTGGAAGTATTTGAAAAATACAAATCTTCACGTGACTTGGTCGTTTGAGAAACAAAAACCCCTGAAAGATGATTAATCTTTGTATAATTTGACGGTTTTATTTCTTTGTTCAATTGTTTCATTTTTAAGTGACTCTCTTGAGCAAGCTAGAGTCTCTCGAAATCAATACCGGCAGGAGGATCATGCTTTTCTAATAGAACTTTGCCATTATATAAACTCTATTGTTTCTGCTGAGCTTGCTTGAGATAAAAAGGATTTTGATAACCCAAAGCCATTTTCTATTCGGTGTGGTAAAACAAGTCTGGCTTAGGTGAAAGCATGTGCATCGTTAATCGATTGACCCGTTTTGATTAAAATATTATCTAGTTCCTTTATCTTTTTCTCAAGTTGAATTTGTTATCAGAAGCTCGTCCTTCGCGTATTTTGAAATCAAGACTTCCAACTTTATTCATTTCTATCTGAAGAGAAAGAACAATTGACTTTTTCTTTAAAAGCTGTTTATTTAAATTTAAAAATTTCTTCATTTCAAATTCGTTTATTTGTTTACCGAAACTTAAATGAAGTGCATTGATCTTTTTAGTAATACATTGCTCTTGATAAATAGACTTTTGATAACACCTTTCAAGCTTGTCATATTTTTCTTTACTAATTTCAAAACACTTTTCTTAATTTTTTATATCTAGCAAGCTCAGTGGTCAAATAAGCATTTATTTCTTTTATTTTGCGATTGACCGAGTTGACTTTCTCAACTTCAATTTCCAAATTATTATATAATGATTTAAAATACGCACGAGTTTCCTCAACAGTTGCAGGATGTTAATCTACTGTTCCCCCACTTCGTTCCACACTAGAAACCTCAGAAATAACTCTTAGTGTGGTTCAAGAATGGGCTCGAGTAGACAGTATACTGCTCCTCTTGAGGGAACATATTGAATATATCATTATTATAGCAATTGTCATAATGGTGTACCTCAGCTGACCTGTCTAAGTCATAGACGGGAGCTTTGTCAGTCTGAGTACCTGATGTGATGCTTGCTGCCAAATTTGCCATCAAGATGCCAGTTTGCCTATTAACTTCCCTCAATCTCATCAAGAATCCCCTCAAGCAGCCATTAAATCAAAACACTTTAGCTTTGGAGTTGGATATCCTGCTTCTTCCTTTTGAGCCATCAACAACTGAGTCCTGAAGATAAGCAGCAACCCCTTCTCCTTGGTCTGACTGAGCAGTTCCTAGCAAGATAAACCCAAATCCCTTCTGCAGTTTGTAAACACCTTATCCTGATTTATTAATTAATTCTAATCTTCTTTATCCTCAGCTCTTGGCACTCTACAACCATTACCATTCCTATTCCGAGGAAATTCTTAATTAGCAACCTCAGAACAACAATAAGCCCATTTTGATTTCTAACATTCTGAACACCCGATTCTGAACTGTATTCTGAACAACCTGATTCCCGACAGTCTATACTACATTATACCCATTCTGATTCCCAACATTCTTCCCCCAAAAATCCTCCATAAATACCCCCCCTCTATTAGTTTCCCCAATCTAAACTAAACTGAATCCCACCATTCCCTCCACCATCTGCATCTGTCTGGTCTCTATATTTCATACCCGTTGAGCAAAGTCTGCCTATTACGAGGGTTTGATGAAATTCCTTGGTTGTTGTGGTTAGGATTGAGTAGTTAGTTTGAAGACCTTACCATTTGAACAAGTGCATGTTCATTGCGGTGGTGGGATCTATAATGTCGCTTCGAGATTGGCATTGGTTGTTGCAAGTATTTCTGGTTGAATGGAATGTATGATGTTATAGTTTGTTGGTTGTGTGTTAGCCTTAATTATATTTAAGTCAAATAAGAATGTTATCGGTCTTATTAGTCCATGTTAGTCTTGTTAAATAATAAGCTAGTCAGGTATTAACGGGCTTGAATTATAACCTAATATTGTCTGCGTTTCGGGCTGAAAACCCAAGTTAAACCAAGCCCGGCCCAAGAAGAAGCCCATGCATCTTAAGTGAAGGCATAGGGTATAAATAGGAACCCTCTCCACACATGGAGAGGGTGTTGGTCATTCATATGTATGTGTAAAACATGTGTGTAACCTCCCACCACCTCATCTCTTAATCTATATTCACGTCTTTCCTTCCATTTTTTTTTTTCTTTTTGTTTTTTGTTGTGTTGTGGTGTTGTTTTTTTTTTTTTTTTTTTTTTTTTTTTTTTTTAAAATTATTTTTGTTTTTGTTATTAAAAAATTTTTTTTTTTTAATTTCATTACTATTCTTTCTTACTTAGTTCGTCCTGTAGTGGCTTATAGTGTATTTGCTTATTGGTGTGTAGGATTAACTAGGTGGGATAACATGTGGTATCATGAGCCAAGAGGGTGTTTAAGTGTTTGATTCGTGGTTTAGTTTTCATACCGTGGCTTATTTTAGGCAAAATAAGCCCACGGCTTGCTTTGCTTTTGGCTTATTTAGCTTAAAATGATTTTTGCACTAATCTTCTACATCTTCTAAGCTTAGTTCATGGCTTATTTGTCTACATAAGTTTACGTTTTTTTAGCTTATTAAGTTCTTGGATTCATTAGTTTAGCTACGGGTTTAACTCTTGTTATGTTCTTGAAGTTTAGCTTATAGTTAGTAGCCTATACTAGCTTATTTTGTAGCTTATTTCTTTTTGTTAGTAGCTTATTTTGTGCCAACGAGATTATTTTTAAGCTCAATATCTTCATAGCAGTTTGATTTTAAGGTTAGACAAGTTTGTGTACTAGTTTGTTGTTTTTTGCAAAATCGAACTAGAAAATAAACGAAGTACGAATAGCTGTTTGATCTAGTGGTCCAAAAGTTGTGTAGCGGTTTATACATTTATATGGCGGTTTGATATAATTTTCGTAGCGTTTGGCTATTTAGAAAGTACGGTTTTTATCAACCACCAAGGTAGCGATTATAGGCGTCGCAGCGGTTTATTAATATCTTGGCTTGACATAAACGTTACTCTGTCCAATTCAAACTTCCGTAGCGGTTTGGTGATTTTTTTCTAAGCAGCGGTTTAAGAAAAATATAAGCAGCGGTTTGAGAAAAATATAGGCAGCGGTTTGATTATTTCTTGTGCCAGCAGTTTGTTAAGTTTTGCCAGGCAGCGGTTTGTCTTAAGTTAGCCAGCGGTTGGGTACAACAGATAGGACAGAGGTTTGTCTTAAGATTGCCAGCGATTTGTTCATTTACCAAGGCAGCGGTTTAGTGAAGTTTATGCCAGCGGTTTGGTTTTTCAAGCAATGTTTAACCCACTGTTTTACACTTTGAATTTTTTGAACTTGTACTACTGGACTTTGGACTATAATTAACCATGAACTTTGAACTTAAAAAGGACAATTCATTAACAAACATCAAGCCTTAACTTCAAATAAAATTTTCATTCACGGTTTTTCTATTGATTTTGTAAAATCCCGACAAGTAACCTTTCTTCTCGGTTTAAATCATAGAGTTGTAAAATCCCGTGGAAGTTAATTGAATTCATTTAAAACCACAATTTCAATCACTTAAATACTTAAGATCCGATATCCATTCACAACTTATTTAAAATGTCAAATACCAATAACATAATGCAAACTCAAACATCAAATGCTCTCCACAATGCTATCATGGAAGCAGGTGGTAAAGACCGTCCACCAATGTTAGCACCGGGTAATTACATTTAGTGGAAATCCAGAATCAAGAGATACATCGACACCAAACCTAACAATGAACTCATCTACTATTGTCTCCAGAATCCACCCTATAAGTTTAAATGGACTGAGAAGACTGTTCCAGTTGCAGAAGGTAGTTCCGAAACAACTACAGAAGGGTACATGATAACTAGAGAGAAGTTTCACAAGACATACCGAGAATCAACTGAATGCTAAAGCATAAGCTTTTCAGATAATTCTCACAGGGATAGATAATGATATCTAGTCCACTGTTAATGCTTGTCCAAATGCATGTGAAATGTGAAAAGCCATTGAAAGGTTGAAACAAGGTGAATCGATCAATGTTCAAGATCTTGAAAGAAATTTATATTGGGAGTTTGGAAAATTCACATCACAAGATGGTGAATCACTTGAATCGTATTACTCAAGGTTCTATAAGATGATGAATGACCTTGTCAGAAATCAGTGTGATGTTATAAATCATCAAGTGAATGTTTAGTTCTTACTTCAATTACAACCAGAATGGCAAAGGTTTGTGACACTCGTTAAGCAGAGTCCAGAACTGAAAACTGTCTCCTATCACAAACTTTATGACATCCTGAAGCAACACCAAAATGAAGTCAACGAGATAAGAGCTGAAGACAGCATGGACTGCTAAACAACTTGCACTTTTCTCAAAACAACCAGTTTACCATCCTCAAACCCATCCTAATCACTACACTTAAAATTCCTCAACCGGATCACAACCAGCTGCTACCAGAAATAGAGGTAAATCAATTGGCAACTCTCCTCTACCTACTTATGATCAAGAACCATCACGGTAATAGATGATGAAAAAATGTAAAAGAGAAGGAATATGAAAAACCTCATGGGCCATAATTTACTCAGATCCTACAAGAAAATCTACAAGCCTACCAACAACAACCTCAGAACTTCATCAAACACCAGTAGAGCTAATCAAGACAATTCTCTTAGAATCAACAGAGGAACTGGGTATGAAAATCAGAGGGTAGTTAATGTTGCTGGGGCTAAGGAGAATGTAGGAACTCAGGTAGTGCAAAAGTCTAGGATTCAGTGCTATAATTGCAAGGAATATAGGCATGCATCAAGGGAATGTCAGAAACCAAAACGAGCAAAGGATGCAGCTTATCACAAGGAAAAAAAGATAATGTTTAATCAATAGGGAACTGAGTTCAGTTGAATGCCGAAAAAATCAGATTGGATGGATGACACTGATGATGAATCTGACGATTAGGAATTGGAAGCACATTATATGTGCATGGCACATATTTAAGAAGTTACTCCAGATGCTGCTGACAATTCTGGACCCATCTTTGATGTTGAGCCATTGCAAAAGGTACAAAATGATGATGATAACTATAATGTGTTTGACAATGACCAAAAACATCCTGAGCAACCTGAATCTGTTAATGAACCATATTCGGTTGAACAAGATGAACATAATATAATTATTGATTCATTGGATATGTGTTATGATAGAGAACAGGATGACCAGGATGATACTGATGATCTTGCTAAAGAACATGATTTGCTTGCTTCTTTAATTGAAAAACTAAAATGTGAAATTGATGACAAAAAAAACCGTAATAAATTTTTAGAATCATCAAACAAGGCTTTAGTTGATAAATTAAAAGGTGAAATTGAGGATCTCAAAACCAAAAAATAAAAAGTTAGAATTCAATCAAAAACCATTTTCCAAAGGAAGCAACAATAAACTGTCAAAGACTAATCAGTTGATGTTCAAAGACCTTAAGAAGTTCCAAGTTGAAATTGATAGGTATCATGATGTGAATTATGCGTTAAAGGTGGAAATTGATTGTGCAAAAGCTAAAGGGGATCTAATGTCATACAAAATGGAATCTGAAAAGTCATTTAATGAATATACTTAGAAGATAAATGATTTAAATTAAATGATTTCAGAAATTAAAAAGGAGCTTTTTGCACATCAAGAAACCATATCCATAATGTCACAAAAAAAATAGGCTTAGATTAAGTTTTACAAAACTCGTAAAGAAAAAGAAATTGAAAAGGTCATTGCTTTATAAAATAAGGTCAAAGCTTTGGATGATATTGTTTACAAAACCGGTCAATTAGTTTAAACAATGAATATGCTTAATCGAAATTATAAAACGAGTTTTGTTAAACCTGAGTTCCTCAAGAAAGCTCAAAGAGCGAACCCTCGTTTGTATGATATAGGATGCTATAATAATAATCTTGCTTTAATGTTAGCCCCAGAATCTGAAGAAACGATTCGTCTTGCCCAAGAAAGTTGATCAAAATCAAGTGATTTAATCAGACATTTTGATTATAAAAACTTGAATAATCTTTATGATTTGTTCGTTCCACAACATGAAAAATCGCCTGAACATATATATTTTTTAGAAAGGTTAAAAATGAGTCATACACATGTCACGAATGAAAATTCAAAAGAGTCTTTTAATAAACAAACAACTTTGTTAGAAAAACGGATGGATGAATCAATTCTGTGGGATCAAAAGTATAAAAGCTCTAAAGAACTTTTCAAAATTAAAAGAAGTGTTGACACGATTTTTGATGGAGTGGAACTTGCAAACAAACAATTGCTAAAAGAACATATTTTGGTCACATAGATCCACTCATTCAAAATACAATCGAAGGAATTTTTTGTCCACAAATTCGAAGAATCAATGCTGATTTAGAAAAATTTCATTTGTGTTTGAAAGAGGAAATGGTTGCTGATTTGAGATACTTTAATTCTCTTGAACATGAAGTAGACTCTCTCAAATCTTAACTGGAATCTTAAAAAACACAATTTTTAAATGAAATCAACCAACTTTCTAGGGAATATTATTATGCTGATCATATGAATGCTATACTTGGTGTATATACTACTCTCGATGAGTTCACTGATTTACAATGTGATTATGTGGACCAAGTTGTCAAATGTGAACGTCTTGAAAAAGAGCTTTCAAAAAGTAATACAACGTCAAAGATTTTTTAAGCACTTCAGAAACATGCGATTAATCTTGAACTTGCTTTACAACAATGTAAAGAATAGATAAAAAATGACAAATCCTTCAAAGAGAATCGGTCAAACGTATTTCTGAAAGAACGTGAACAATATTTTGAAATTCAAGACTTGAAAGCTCAATTACAAGACAAAGGCATTGCAATAAGTGAGTTGAAGAAACTCATTGAAAATATGAAAGGAAAATCTGTGGAAACTAAGCTTGAAAAATCATCGGTTATTCGACAACCAAATGCTTTTAAAAGTCAAAGACAAACAATTTTAGGTAAACCGGCTATTTTTTCAGATTCTCTTGCAAAGACAGATTTTTCAAAGTCAAAGTCAGTTACCAAAAATAATGTGTCAAATGATTTTTCAAAACCAGTCACTGCACATATTCTGCCTCAGAGTATGAAGTCAATTTTAAAGAACACAAATGTGATTGCTCCAGGAATGTATAAAGAGCACACAAAGCCTAATCAAACTAGAACACCACAGTTGCCTCTAAACATTCAAAAAACTAACAAACGCATGTCTTTCTCTACAGGAGTAATTCCCACTACTAGTGTTAGCAGACCACAGCTTAAGAGCAATCAATTGGAAGATAGAGTCATGCCTAACAATAGTCAAGGGAAGAAGCAAGAAGTAGAAGACCACCGTAGGAATTTTAAGTTTTCTAATAATAAAATGTTTGTAACTGTGTGTAATGACAGTTTGAATACTAAGACCTTGGATGTTAACTTTGTTTGTGTTACTTGTGGAAAATATATGTTGAATGACAATCATGATATGTGTGTTCTTCATTATATTAATGGCTTGAATTCTATAACTAAAATGCCTATGGCTATGCCTATTAGTACTAGAGAACCTAAACGAACTGTGAACCAATCTGCTGCAACCGCCCCTTATAGAGAAAGTTTTCATCAGAAACTACAACCAAAAACCTAGAAGCAAAATTGCGAAGCAATTATGAGCAGAACAATTAAGACATGAAAAAGGTTGTACTCTAAGATCATCAGCACCGTGATATAACATATGAAACAAAGACAAGTATAGTGGAAATGTTAAACCAAATGTTAGTATGCCTTTAGGAATTAAGTCTAGAACTATTACTATTTCAAAACCCACGAAAACCCCCCCACAACCCTTTCCCTATAGGAAATCCACTATAACAAATACACATATGACTGCTAATTATTTGGAGCAGCTTGGTAAAGATAATTCTTATCGTCATCGACTCAGGGGTGCACAACCACAAGACAAAGAAATCTCAAGCCTTCTAAGTACTATAGTAGGAGAATTTTTGGTCTACAGTGAAGGCTACTTTGGAAATGATCAAATTGCACCCATTCTTGGTTATGGAGATCTGGTTCAAGGGAATGTAACTATGAAAAGGGTTTATTGCGTCGAATGGCTGAATCATAATTTATTCTCCGTTGGTCAATTTTGTGATGCGGATTTGGAAGCTGCTTTTTGGAAGTCTACATGTTACATCCACGATTTGAAAGGAAATGATCTACTCATAGGTTCTCATGGCACAGATGTGTATTCCATCACTCTTCAATACACATCCACTCCCAATCCAATTTGCTTAATGGCTAAAGCTACATCATCACAAGCATGGTTATGGCATCGTTGTCTCTCACATCTAAACTTTGACACCATCAACTTGCTTTCGAAGTATGATATTGTGATTGGCCTTCCCAAATTGAAATTCATTAAAGATCATCTTTGTCCTTCTTGTGAGTTGGGGAAAGCAAAATGTAAGTCTTTGAAGACTAAAACTACCCCAAGCTCAAAGAGACGCTTACAAATTCTACATATGGACTTGTGTGGTCCCATGAGGGTAGAAAGCTTTAATGGTAAGAAATATGTGTTGGTAATTGTTGATGACTATTCAAGATATACTTGGACTCACTTCTTGAGATGAAACTCTAGAAGTTCTCATCGATTTCCTCAAATTTGTTCAAAGAAGACTTCATGCTCAAGTTAGAATAATTCGAACTGACAAAGGCACAAATTTTTTGAATAAAACTCTTCATGCATACTTTGCTCAAGAAGGGATTGAACACCAAACGTCAACTGCTCGAACACCTAAACAAAACAGCGTTGTCGAACGAGTGAACCGTACTCTTGTTGAGGCTGCTCAAACAATGCTAAGCGCCGCAAAAGATCCTTTGTTCTTTTGGGCTGAAGCAATTGCCACAACATGTTTTACTCAGAACCGTTCACTCGTAATTCTTCGACATGAGAAAACACCTTACCACATCATCAATGGCCGGAAACCGTCTGTTAAGTTCTTTCATATTTTTGGCTCTTTATGTTACATCGTCATAGATGGTGAAAATCTTGACAAGATGAAAGAAAAAGGTGATGCATGCATTTTTGTAAGGTATTCTACTCAATCAGGATCTTATCGGGTATATAACAAAAGAACAAGAGTGATAGTTGAAACAACTCATGTTAACTTTGACAAATTGCCTCGTACAGCGTCAGATCACGTTAGTTCTGACCCCGTTCCACAATGTCCAACAACGGTACTTGAACATGACAGTTTAAGTCCCGCTCCCCAAAGTCAAGAATATGTTCCTCAAGCAGTTAAGACAATAACAAACATCATATGAGTTGGATTTGCTATTTAGTCTGATGTTCGATGAATTACTCAATGGAACTACTTCATTTGTGTCAAAGTCTTCCGATGTAACTGTTGTTGATATACCTGATCAACGTCAACAAAACAATACAACTTCATCTACTTCAACAAACGTTGCTGCAGATATTCCTCCATTAAACATTCAAACAACACCTGAAACTACAACTCAAGCACCAAGTGTCACTGCTGATAAGAACATTAATTAAGCAGAAACTCATGTAGAAAATGCACAAGTTGAAGAAGACGAATTTATCAACATCTTTAGTACACTGGTACAAGAACAAGGGGAGACATCGTCTTGTTATGTTGACTCATCAAACATGCATACATTCTATCAATGACATCCTATTGAACATCGTTGGACAAAAGATCATCCATTAGAACAAGTCATTGGAAATCCTTCTCAAATAGTTAGAACAAGACGTCAGCTAGAAACAAATGACGAGATGTGTATGTTCGCACTCACCGTGAGTCGAACTGAGTCGAAGAACATCAAAGGAGCCATGGCTGATTCTGCATAGATTGAAGTGATGCAGGAAGAACTTCACCAGTTTGATCGATTAGATGTATGGGAATTACTCAACAGACCACTCAGCAAAAATGTCATTAACATGAAGTGGCTCTGGAAAAACAAAAGTGATGAGAAGAATAATGTAATTCGTAACAAAGCTCGTCTTGTAGCTAAGGGATACAGCTAACAGGAAGGAGTTGATTTCAAAGAGTCATTTGCACCAGTATCTCGATTAGAAGTTGACTGGTTATTCGTTGCGTATGCTGCACACAAATCATTTCTAGTATACTAGATGGACGTCAAGACAACATTTCTTAACGGACCTTTGAAGAGAGAAATGTACGGCAATCAGCCAGATGGATTCGTAGATCCACATCATCCTGACAAAGTCTACCGTCTCAAAAAGGCATTATATGGCCTCAAACATTCTCCAAGGGCATGGTATGATGAACTCTCAAACTTCCTGGTATCTAAAGGGTTCTCTAAAGGTTCTATTAATCCAACTCTGTTCATTACTAAAAAACAGGAAGACATATTGCTTGTGCAAATTTACGTTGATGACATAATTTTTGGTTCAACGAACCCAAAACTTTCCAAAAAGTTTGAAAAACTAATGCACAGCAAGTTTGAAATGTCTATGATGGTGGAGCTGAAATTCTGTTGATCCCACTTGAATAGATCTTAAATTCCTTAGCTTGTGTAAGGTTTAGTTATGCAAGATAAATCCTACACAACTATGGTAGAAACTTTGTAAAATATATCAAATATTATGCGGAATCTAATCTTTGATCAATAAGAAGAATATGCAATAGAATAGTAATTCTAATGAACACACAGATTAACAAACAAAGCTTCAATATATTAATACGAATACTCTAACTAGTATTAGGGTTACAAAACCTTGAAGCTATAATGATATCAAAATAAAAGATTTCTAGATATCAAACTCTTTGCCCTAGGACCTCCTTTTATACACCAAGGAGTCCTAGTCGATTTACAATATATTCGTAAAACTTAGAATATTCTCTATGATCTATTCTATAAATAACTAATACTTATCACGTAAGTAATCTTGATCTCCAATCAATCTTTATCCTTTCTTCTGTCTTTATCCATTCTCTAATAGTAGAAACTCGTTCAGCAGTTGTAACTTTCAGCAGTTGTAACTTTGAACACCATCAGAACCTTTTGCACTCATTCTTTCTGCTCAAAACAGCCCACTTATCCTCTCTAAAATCCTTTGATCATTTAATCATAAAGCTTTGTTTCCAAGTGATCCAAGCTATATTCCTCAAGTGCAAGAGAAGAATACTTCCATCATCAAGTGAAGAAGTATTACACCTTAGTGTGCATAGCAATCTTGTTGCATTCATATCACATATTTGTAAATCAATTATATATCTTGTAGTTGTGTGTAGTAGCTAGATCTTGGTGATCTTTGTAAGTATAGTTAGATCGTTGTGATCATACCAAGTAGTGTTAGGTAGTTGTGATATAAGTAGTGTGGTGAAGTGAAGTCGTGGAGTTGTGAAGAAGTCGTGAAGTTGTGAAGAAGTTATGAAGTTGTGAAGAAGTCGTGAAGTTGTGAAGTCGTGAACAAGTCGTGAAGTTGTGTTGTGATAGATTGGTTCTAGCTAAGATTAGAACTCGACATCTAGCTTAGTGTCGGAAATTGATATAAGCAACGTTGTGTACGGTTTTCTCCGCCATAAGGGAGTTTGTTGACGTAGTGAAGAAAACTCTCGAGTTTGGTGCTCGAGGAGTGGAGTAGGGCGAAGAGGTGCTTCGTTACCGAACCACTATAAATCCTCGCGTTGTAGTTTGATTGTTCTTACTCTTATCTCTTGTCTTACTTTATATATTTACATTGTTCACCAGAGCAGGTTAAACAAGATTTTTAAAATAAATTGTATTTTAAAACTTGAATCGATCTATGAAATCGAAAAACTATTTAGAAGGGCAATCTATGCAAAGACCACAACTATTTGAAAGTGATGGATTTATTTATTGGAAAAATAGATTCGAAACTTATTTTAAAACTTGAATCGATCTATGGAATCGGAAAAATATTTAGAAGGGCAATCTATGCAAAGACCACCATATTTGAAAATGTGATTTATTTATTGGAAAAATAGATTTGAAACTTATGTGAAGTCAAAAGATCTAGATCTTTGGCATGTTATTACCAATGGTGAGTTTCTTCCTATTCAAAATAATCTCGAGACTAAAAAGGATGAAGTTCATAAACAAAATGATGATCTTAAAAAGAAACTTGCAAAAAATAATGAAGCTAAAATGGTAATTTATAATGCTTTGCCACGTAAAGAATACGAAAGAATTTTTATGTGTCAAACCGCAAAAGAAATTTGGGATACTTTGCTAATCACACATCAAGGTAATAATCAAGTCAAAGCTAACAAAATAGATCTTCTTGTTCAACAATATGAACAATTTACGATTCCGGAAGAGGAATCAATAGATAATGCCTTTGCTAAATTTAACACTATTATTACTAGTCTAAAAGCACTTGATGAAGGTTTTTCTAGCAAGAATTGTGTTAGGAAATTTCTTAGGGGCATAAACATCCCAAAATGGCGTGCGAAAGTCACGGCGATTGAAGAATAAAAGAATCTAACAACCTTACTCCTTACGAACTTATTGGAAACTTGAAAGTCTATGAAGAGGTAATAAAGAAAGACTTTGAAACGGTCAAAGGCAAGAAATAACAAAGTAGATCTCTTGCATTAAAGGGAAAAAAGGAAGTAAGTGATGAAGATAGCTTAAGCTCCGATAGTGAAGACGAAGAGTATGCTATGGCCGTAAAAGAATTCAAAATTCTCAGAGACAAGGAAGATTGTAAGAATAACCACGAGGGGCGATAGAAAAACATTCCAAATAAGTAAAATGAAGTTAAGGTAAAAGTGAAAAGAAAATTATTAGATGTGGTGAACCAAACACCGTCATTGAGAATGTTCAAAGCCGACCAAAGAACAATGATCAAAGAGCAATTATCTTGGGAGGAGCATGGAGCGATCAATGAGATGATGAAGTAGGAAAGACTAAGATGGTAAACTTGCCTTGTGAGCTCAAGCGCCCGATGAAATATGCTTAGGATAACTTAGATCCCGAATGGAGTGGATTAAAGATAGTGGGTTACGCAAAAACATGACCGGTAATCGAAAGTTGTTGCTATTCATAAAAAGCATCTACTAGGAAAACGTAATTTTGGGAGGCAACTTGCGCGGTAAATCATTAGCTAAGGACGATTTCTCAAGACTCCAGAATAATGTAAATTTTGTGCTGTTCGATATCTGCACATATAACTTGACTTAGTGTAGAAAATTTATGGTATAACAATTGCAAAGTAATATTTATCGAACGTTATGATAAATAAGCAATGAAGATTATGTTAGAGGGAAAGGAATTGAGGGAAAGTGGATATATTGTATGATATAATTAGAATATTAAATGGAAGATAAATTTTGAATTGAATAAGGGGTAGTTTTATAATAATCTGATTAGTGTTGTGGGATAGGTTTTTGATTTGTAGATTTCTTGTGATTAGTATGTGTGGGGGTGTTTTCTTAAATTATTTTTGAGTATGTATGGTGGGGGTGTGGATGTGGATTTTGGGTTTTATTAGATGTATTGTATATTGAGTTTTGTGTGGGGATATTTAGTGTGAAAAAGTGTTAGTAGTGATATTGGGTTTGGGTGGGGAAGGAAGAATGTTATAGAGTGTGGTTTGAGGGTGTAATGTGTTGAGGTGTGGTATTGAGAGTGGATTGGGTAGTGGTGGGGGTGATTTGTTTTAATTTAAGGGGGGTTTTTGGATTTTATGGGTATTTGGTGAATTTTATTTGGTGGTGGGGAATGGGGTTGATTGGTTTGGGTGATGGGGAGTTGGGTGTGGTTGTTATTGGAATTAGGGGTGTGTTTGGGGTGTGAATGGTTGGGGGAAAGGAGAAGAGTAGAATATGGTTTGGGGTGTTTTTGTTTTTTGATATGAGTATTTTGGTGGTTTAATGGGTTTAGTTATGGATATGGAAGATTTTTGGGGGGGGGGGTTAGGAGAGTGTTAGATTAAGTGTTTTGGTGAGTGGGGAAAGGTGGGTAGTGGGGGTGGTTGTTAGAGTGTTTAATTTAAGGTTGTGGGTTGTGGATGTTTTTTGGGGGGTGGAGAGGTTGTAATTTGTGGTAAGAAATGGGATTAAATTGTGGATTATTGGGGGGGAAGTGTGTGGATATTTTGTGTTTGAGTTATGTTGTATGTTGTTTATATATGGTTTGGGTTGTGGAGGGTGGTTTGGGTTGGTTATAAGAAAAAGAATTTTCAATAAAAATAAAGATGATAGCTAGGCGAAGAAGAAGGTGTTTTCATTTTAAAACCCTAATTCGACCCGTTTTGATTTCTGGCTTAACGAATCGTGATTTTAAACTTTCGTTACGTTAAAACATCTTATTTTAGCTTATATTAATAAGCTATAACCTGCAAATATCTTTTGGAATGTTAAAAATAGCTTGCATGCAAATTAGGACTAATTTTGTAATAATTTCCATGCATAGGGGTATATATTGTAACTTTTTGAAATTATCAAGTACAAGGGCTTAAAATGTCATTTTAATAAAGTTATAACTTCAAGGGTAAGTTTTGCCAAGTTATAAAGTCAAGGGATTATTTGATAAATACTAAAAGGACTAGTTTTGTAAATATTTATAAATCAAGGGTTTATATTGTAAATTTAATATTCTTAAAAATATAAAATAATATATTTTTATATAAATTATAAAAATATAAATAAAAGTTATTAAACTTGTTTTTATTGAAACCCGACACATTAATCGTTATTAATTAACGATCGACGCATTTTAAATTAAATACGTTTTATATTAAACGTAATTTATCATCAACTAACTTTTGAAGAAACATTAAAATCATATCGTATCACGATACTAGGGAAATTCATGTGAGGGGTTCCATTTGGGTATTTGTTCTGACGAGTTTGCTGGGTTTACGATTTAAAGTGCCCTGACTCCTCAAACAATACTGCGTGGCCTCTGGATTATGATTGCCCGAACAGTGATACACTATATCCATAAATTAATCAATCAAACATGATAAAACATTATGAAGATTTGATAATCAAACTAAGACTCGACATATTATCCCAGGTTACGTGATGAAGCTGCTTTCTTTCAATTGATATACTGAATTCCCATGTTCAAGTAGATAACATCGTGTTACCATACAGACGCATTTCATTTGATATACTTTTGCCATCAATCAGATTTCCCTGATAAGGTGAGTTCATAGCCTCACTTTTAAATCTCTTATAATTTATAAACCCGTGAGGGGGATACATGCTTAAACCATGAATACAAGTGTTTTCTAAATGTATGCTATCCAGATTTGTATGCTATCCAGATATATTATTGCCTAAGTAGCTTCTAGTGCCATTATTTCCATATCATGAACCATTAACTGCCTACGAGTAAACGCAAGTATTGTGAATATATCTATTGGGGGTGATGGCTCCCGTTTGTATACCCATTCATAGGGTAGCCAAACGCACTATATTTGACCTAATGGGTAACCTTGGCAAGTTACCTTTCCACGGGGACATCTGTTCTCCAACCAATGTCACTACGGTGATTTTCCCTGTTAACGTATTGGTGTCATGAGCTTAGATGCAATAATAATGTTCTCCGTGATAATTGTCTCTGCAATGCAAATATTTCCTTTATGATATCTTGTATTCAACTATTACATTTTAAACCTATGAATTTCACTCAACCTTTGTGTTGACCCTTTTTATGCATGTTTATCCCAGGTAATTGAGCGACTTATGGCATGGAGTGGTATGGACTTGAAGATGGCTAAAACTTGTTATCATTCACATTTCATGTTTCTAGATTTTGGGACCTGCCTTTGTAAAACTCTGATTTTAAATGAATGATAACGTATTTTTTAAAAACGTCTCTTTTGAGTCGTCTTCTATTATTGTGTCTGTGATTCATGAAGTAATACCCCAGATTAGCTTCCACTGCTATATTTATCAAAATGGGGGTGTTACATAAGTCTAGAGGGTATTTGGTCAAAAATGGATGAAAATACTGTTTTACCCGTGACTGTCTAGGCCGGTCCCCTTAAAGATAAGGGGACCGCCCTTTATGAATTAAGGGGGTCGCCTGCTGCTATTTCTCAGAAATTGATTTTTCTTAAAATTTTGTGTGAGGGTTTCTGTTTTGGTGGTTAATTTTCAGCAAGTCCATCCTTTTATGGCAATTAAGATTTTTTTATAGCACATAGCAATTAAGCATTCAACATTCTACATATATATGACAAGTTGTAGGATAAAACTATTTCACATAATTTTGGCATATAACCATATATGAATTGAAGACCAAAGGAGTGAAGAGCATATAAAATAGTAACTAGATATAATGCACAAAGAATTTTTCTTGACAAGAGGGTTAAGTTAAAAACGAACCAAACTTTTGTGCAAATACAAGTGTGCGCCTAAATGCGACAAATGTGGAGTAACGATTATTTCGACACTAAGACATGTAAAACCTAAGAGATAATCCAAATGCTCCTCGATTTAATTTTGCTCAACCAAGATTGTCGAAAATATAAATTAGATTATATACTTTTGACAACAAGTAAGAGAACATTATGCATATGTGAAAAATGTTTTTATCATATCTCAACAATATATGAAAATTGATTTTCATGTGCTCCTAGTTGTGAGAAAGACTTTTTAGAAAATAATAGATTGGGACTATTGTATATATGTATAATGAGATATGCATTTAGATAGAAGAATTTGTAAAAGTTTGCTTATAGACTTTTCCCAATCTTGTGTTTTTGTGTAAAATAGAAACCTAAACACAGAGAGAGAGAGAAAAAAAATTTTAGTCAGTCAGGTGGGTGGTCCCCTTAAAGTCTGGACGTTCCCTTAAAATTAAGGGGGTCACCCTTTATGAATTATGAGGGCCACCACCTATTGAGAAAATTTTTCTCAAATTTTTGACAAATAGTTCTTTGATGATTATCATTTCTTGATTATGCCGAAAACTTAATCAATTTGTTCCATCATTCCTAGACCTAGACGTAAGTAGTTAAATGGCTCATGTTTAACTGGTTTAGTTAGAATATCGGCTATGTTGTCTTCCGATGAGACATTTTCTATAGAGATATTCCATTTTTGAATATTATCGCGAAGAAAGTGATGGCGAATCTCAATGTGTTTTGTTCGTGAGTGTTGAACAGGATTCTTACTTAAGTCTATAACCCCTTTGTTATCACACATTATTAGAATGTCGTCTAACCGAACGCCATAGTCTACGAGAGCTTGTTTCATCCATAGAGCTTGTTGACATGCCTTTCCGGCACTTACATATTTTGCTTTGGTTGTGGAGATGGCAAGAGCGGTTTGCTTCTTTGAAAACCAAGATGTTAGGCAACATCCTATAAACGTGCAAACACCACTAGTGCTCTTGTGATCTACGTAATATCCCACATGATCTGAATCTACATACACTATTGTTTCTATACCATATCCCTTAGGATACCGTAATCCTAAATGCGTAGTGCCTTTAATGTATCGGAAGATACGTTTAACCGCATCTAGGTGAGAGGTTTTGGGATCCTCTTGAAAGCGTGCACAAAGGCAAACACTAAACATGATATCGGGTCTACTTGCCGTTAAGTATAATAAACTACCTATCATGCCTCTATATTTGGTATTATCTACGGACTCACCTTCTTCGTCTCTCGTGAGTTTGGTTTCCGTAGACATAGGGGTTTTCATTGGCTTAGAGTCTTCTAGTCCAAATTTCTTAAGCATTTCCTTAATATATTTTGATTGATTAAAAAATATTCCATCATCTAATTGTTTTATTTGTAATCCTAAGAAGAAATTTAGTTCCCCCATCATACTCATTTCAAACTCATCATGCATGATCTTGGCAAAGTCATCACACATTTCTTGACAAGTTGATCCGAATATAATGTCATCAACATATATTTGGACAATAATGAGGTTGGAGTCTTTCTTTTTAGTAAAGAGTGTGTTATGTACCATTTCCAAGGAGTAATCATGTTTAATAAGAAAGGCTTTTAATCGATCATACCACGCTTTTGAGGCTTGTTTTAGACCATAAAGAGCTTTCTCAAGTCTATAGACATAATTAGGTTTTGCGAAGTCGATGAATCCCGGAGGTAGTGCCACGTAAACCTCCTTATTGATAAAACCGTTAACAAAAGCACTCTTCACATCCATTTGGTATAACTTAAAGTCTAGTGCGCAAGCATAAGCTAAAAGTATTCTTATGGACTATAGTCTAGCTACGGGTGCATATGTTTCGTCATAATCAATTCCTTCTTGTTGATTATAACCTTAGGTGACTAACCTAGCTTTGTTTATAGTTACAATGCCATTTTCATTGAGTTTATTCCTATATACCCATTTTGTTCCTATAATGGTCATATCCATGGGATTTGGGACTAGTTCCCAAACATCATTTGTTTTAAATTGGTTTAGTTCCTCTTGCGTGGCCATTACCCAATTTTCATCTTTTAATGCCTTATTTATATTTTTAGGTTCTATTGTTGAAATAAAGCAAAAGAAATTTCTTTTGTCTTGAGCTTGCGACCAAAGAGTTCTTTGATTTAGATTACCAATAACGGTTTCTAGGGGATGAGTTTTAGATTCTTTAATATTTACAATTTGATTATTTTCTAATGAAATATCTTTAAGATCATTGCCTATGGGTTTTGTTTTACTAACCTCAATAGCTTCTTCTTCGACTAA
Organism: Tanacetum coccineum; assembly: GCA_026074375.1. NCBI lineage: Eukaryota > Viridiplantae > Streptophyta > Magnoliopsida > Asterales > Asteraceae > Tanacetum > Tanacetum coccineum. Next base: position 49,559 of record BQNB010007877.1, on the reverse strand, counting down.
CTCATCATCTTCCAATGGTGATGTTTTAGGCGGGGGAGGAGTTTCATCGAAAGTTACATTCAACGACTCTTCAACTTTCATTGTTTGTTTGTTAAGTATTATGTAAGCTTTACTATTTTGCGAATATCCTAGGAAAACACCTTCGTACGACTTTGGGTCGAACTTGGTGAGGTAATCTTTTGTATTAAGAATAAAGCATTTACTTCCGAATACTCTAAAATAGTTAAGGTTTGGTTTCCTACCTCTTAACAACTCGTATGGAGTTTTTCCTAAAATACGTCTAATGGAAACTCTATTAATTATATAGGTTGACGTATCGACCGCATTACACCAAAATTTTTGAGGAATGGATTGTTCATTTAACATGGTTCTACTCATTTCTTGTAGAGTGCGATTTTTTCTTTCTACTACCCCATTAGATTGTGGAGTACGAGGAGTGGAAAATTTTGAGATATCCTATTTAAATCACAATAGTTTCCGATTGTACTTCATTATCATTTTCCCGACCATGATCGTTCTAATGGTTACATGGAAAACGTGCCTAATTTGTTTTGGATCATTTTGCTAAATTATTTGTATTTTTTGAAGCTTCGCGTTTTATTTGCTAAAAATCTAGTCCATGTGAATCGAGGTATTGTCATCTAAGATTATAAGGTATATAAATCTTCTTATTGCGCTATATCCTATATCGATTCCTCCATTGCTTTCGTTTTATGGCAGTATGGGACAAACATAAAATCCATAGTGAAGTAGTTCTAAAGCATCTTGTTGTTGAAACTATATTTTTAGGCCTTGACTTGTATAATGAAGTTGCTTTTAATTTTGCTAAGCATCACAAAAAATGTCGATCGTTATTTAAGTTTTGGGTAGATTTCTAACTAATTTTTAGTCGTAATATTCGGATTAGTGCTTGTTTGTGTGACCTAATCTCTTGCATAGTGTGGAGTTCGCTAATGTTGAAAGGCATATTTTGTCTTCGGTTTTTCTTTCGTTTCACTTACTTATATTACCTTTTCCTAATTCATTTACTTTTAACCTTTTTTGTCTTTTGATTATTTCGCTATTTGTCGCTTCGGTAACTTAAATTTTTACTCTTGCTTTTATTTTTCTCATATGTGACCTACTCTAAGCTGTTACATGTTAAGATTATCTACGTGTTCACATTTCCAATTATTTAGGGAGTCTTGAGGAAATTGTACCTTTGCCTATTATTTTACCGTGCAAGTTGCTTCCAAAATTATGTTTCCTACCATTGTACTGTTTGTATGATGAAAAACAACTTTTGTTTTCCAGTCAGGGTTTTGTGATTCCAATCATCGGGTTCCAAGTTTATTATAAGCATATTTCAGCGGGGCGATTTGAGCATAAATGTACAAGTTACGTCCTTTTGTTCATTCTTATTCATCTTCTCCATTGTGGCTCCATGATCCTCCCCATTAAATGCTCTTTGAGCGTTGTTCTTTGGCGTCTTTTGAACATTCTCCAACGTAGGTGTATTTGGTTTCACCACATTAAAACATTTTCTTTCACTTTTACCATAACCATCATTTTTACTACTTCTTTGAATGTTTTTCTATCGCCTCGTGGTTGTCTTACAAATCTTCCTCATCTCTTGAAGAATTTCTTGAATTCTTTTACGGCCATAGCATACTCTTCGTCTTCACTATCGGAGCTTGAGCTATCTTCATCACTTACTTCCTTTTTCTTCACATAGTAATGCAAGAGATTACTTTGTTTTTCTTAGCTTGGACCATTTGAATCTTTCTTTATTAATTCTTCATAAACTTATCATGTTTCTATTTAGTTCGTAAAGATTAAGGTTGTTAGATTCTTTGATGTCTCATATCGTCAGTGACTCTTTCGCGCAGCCATTTTGGATGTAATGCCCTATGAAATTTCCTAGTACTGATTTTGTAGAAACTTCATCAAGTGCTTTTTGAGGACTAGTAATATTGTGTATATTTTGCAAATGCTATTATATATTGACTCTCTGTTGGAATCATAAGTGTTTTCATAGTATGTACAAGAAGGATCTATTTTTTGCTTTGGACTTGACTTATTACCTTGATGAGTGATTATTAAAGTATCCAAATTTCTTTTGCGCATTTGACATATCAAAAATTCTTTGGTATTCTTTACGTGGATAAGCATTATAAATTTCCTTTTAGCTTCATTATTTTTTGCAAGTTTCTTTTTAAGATCATCGTTTTGTTTATGAAAAGGTACAACTTCATCCTTTTTAGTTTCGGGATTATTTTGAATGGGAGGAAAATCACCATCGGTAATAACATGCCAAAGATCTAGATCTTTTGACTTCACATAAGTTTCGAATCTATTTTTCCAGTAAATAAATATATCACTTTCAAATAGTGGTGATCTTTGCATAGATTGTCATTCTAAATATTTTTCCGATTCCATAGATCGATTCAAGTTTTAAAATACAATTTATTTTAAAAATCTTGTTTGACGTGGCTCTTGATACCAATTGTGGAAAACTAGAAGGGGGGGTTGAATAGTTTACCGCTTTTTAATTTAAGGTTTTAAAGTGTTTGTAAAAATTCTAGATTCGACTTTATGTGAATTCAACACTTGCACAATATGAAAAATATACTTATCTAAACAATTAATAGGATAGTATGGAAGAATAATGTAAGACAAGAGATAAGAGTAAGAACAATTAAACCACAACGCGATGATTTATAGTGGTTCGGAAACGAAGCACCTCTTCGCCCTACTCCACTCATCGAGCACCTAACTTGAGAGTTTTCTTCACTATGTCAACAGTCCCGTATGGCGGAGGTGGGAAAAAACTTTTCATGTCTTTTGCTTATCATGATTTCCGACACTAAGCTAGATGTCGAGTTCTAAAATCTAGCTAGAACCAATCCTACCATAACTTCACAACTTCATACAACATCTTTGCTTCACGACTTGTTAACGGACTTCACAAACTTCTTCACACCTTAGTTTTTTTCACACCATACTTCACCAATCCATACTATATTCACACATACAAACACTACTAGGTATGATCACCAAGTTTCAACTTATAACTTACAACAATCTCTTAGATCTAGCAAACTATCACAACTTTACATGATTTACAAATGTTTTACAAGTCATGATTTGGAGTGCAAATATAATTACAAAACACACCAAAGGTGTAATACTTATTCACTGATGATGGTAGTTTTCATTCGCTTGCACTTGTGGAATTGAGCTTGGATCACTTAAGAATCCCGTCTTACAACTACACTCACTCTCTTTATGATTAAATGATCAAAGGATTTTAATGAGATGTGTGGGCTATTTTTGATCAGAAAGAATGAGTGCAAAAGGTGAGAAAATAGTAGGGAAAAGTCTAATATTTATAGGACATTCTCGAGGAGCGTCTACCTATGGGCGGTCCCCTTAAATATGTGGGAGGTCCCCTTAAAGATAAGGGGGCCGCCTGTGTATTTAAGGGGGCCGCCCTAGACTGGGCGCTCCCCAGTTTGTCCTTTTGTGCAGGGAGAATTTTCTGGAACTTTCTAGCCGTTTTAGATCTGAAAATTTGAATTTCAAAATGTTTATTTTGAATAAAACATTTCTTTTAATTGTAGAAAATATTTTGTAATGTTTATAAAAATGTTTACAACATTTTATAAAAGTGAGAGGTTGAATAAAAATTTACATTGATCATAAAATGCATTAAGCATTTATTTGTTCATACCTTTAAGTGATATAATTTTTGAAATGACAATTCACTACTAATTACTTGTTTATGTTTAATTTTACATTGAACGTTTTTATATTTTGTGATTATCAAAACGTAAATATGTGAAAAATATTAATAATGTTTTTAGACATTATTTTTATCAACAGTATCTACAACATAATTATTTTGCACAATTGACATAATATCTTGACTAACAACTGCTCTCAAGAGACGCTCGTTTTCGTATTCCAAAACCTTGTTCATATCAAAAGATTCATCAGCTTCTTTCCCAATAGTTTTGAAGTCTCCCACAAATTTAGCTGCTTATATCAAAAATTTCTTTTCAAAATTTAGAACTCTAGCGTCAACTTGGTTAACGATAAGAGCTATTTCATCTTTTAAAATCTTATGAACCTCTTGGTGAACATTAGATGACCAGTTATTTACATTTAATGACATTTTTGACTTTACAACACGTTGAAGAGTCACAATGGTGTCTTTTACCTAATTTAAAAATTTTCGTTCAACACTTGATGAAGAAGTATTATTCGAAAATCCATCATCAAGTATCAAAATTGGTTTGGAAACTATGTTAGAAACACTGGTCGGTTTGGAAGTATTTAAAAAATACAACTCTTCACGTGACTTGGCCTTTTGAGAAACAAAAACCTCTAAAAGTTTATTTATCTTTGCATAATTTGCCAGTTTTATTTCTTTGTTAAGTTGTTTCATTTTCAAACGACTCTCTTGAGCAAGTTGTAGTGTTTCCTCTGAATCATACACAAATATGCTTAACTAGTAACACTTTGCCATTATACAAACTCTGTTGCTTTTTCTGAGCTTGCTTGAGATAGTGGGGATTTTCATAACCAAAAGCCATTTAATGTTTAGTGTGGTACAACGAGTCTGGCTTAGGTGAAAGCATATGCATCGTTTGAATCGATTGACCCGTTTAAAGCAAAATGTTATTTAATTCCTTGATTTTCTTTTCCAACTCTATCAGTTTATCAAGAAGCTCCTTTTCACGTGTTTTGAAATCATCTTTCAACTTTTTCCCTTCTTCTTGAAGATAGGAAGCAGTTGATTTTTCCTTTGAAAGCTGGTTATTTAGATTTGCTATTTCCTCATTCAAAGTCGTTATTTGTTTAGTAGAACTTAAGTGAAGTGCATTTATCTTTTTTGTAAGACATTGTTCTTGATAAACCGACTTTTTATAACTACTTTCAAGTTTATCAAACTTTTCTTGATTAAATTCAAAACATTTTTCTTGTCCCTTATATCTTGAAAGCTCAATGGTCAAATCGGCATTCGTTTCTTTTATTTTTTGATTGACCGTGTTGACTTTCTCAACTTCAGTGGTCAAATTATTATATAATGATTCAAAATAAGCACATATTTTCTCAACGGTAGTAGGATTTTGTTTTATTCTTCCTCCATTATGTTCCACACTAGGTTTTGTAAAAATAACATTACTGGTATTTTGTTAAACCGGGTGTGGCTCGGTAATGGGGTTGAGTAGCTCAGTATACTGCTCCTCTTAAGTAAACATATTGAATATCTCATTATCATAACAATTTTCATAATGGTGTACCTCAGCTGATCCATCTTAATCATAGACGAAAGCTTTGTCAGTTTGAGTACCCGATGTTGATGCTTGCTGTAAATTAGCCATCAAGATGCAGTTTGTATTGACTTCCTCAGTCTCATCAATATCACCTGTAGCAGCCATTAGATCAAATTCCTCAGCTTGGAGTTGGATCCCTGCTTCTTCCTTTTGAGCAATCAACAACTGAGTTTGAAGATAAGCAGCATCCCTTCTCATGTTCTAAATGTGCAGTTCCTAGCATAATGACCCAATCCTATGCAGTTGTAACACCTTATCTGATTATCGTTGTTTCCATTACCATTACCCTCAGCCTGTGCTGCTATAACATTACCATTCTCATTCTGATTTGCATTCTGATTAGCGATCCCTGGAACAACAATAAGCCCATTTTGAATCCCAACATCTGAATACCCAGATTCTGAACAACCTGATTCCCTGCATTTTGCACTTCATTATACCCATTCTGATTCCCTGCAATCTGCCATGCATTGTACCTAATCTGATTTCCTGCAATCTGCCCAACATACAGTCTAAACTGATTCCCACCATTACCCTCAACCATCTGTATCTGTCTATCTTGACCCATATTCATACCCGGCTATGCAATCTGCCTATTGCGAGGGTTTGATGAATTTTTCTGATTGTTGTTGGTTGGTGTACAATAGTTTAGTTTGAATGTCTTAGCCATAAGTACAAGTGTTATGTTCATTGCAGTTGTGGGATATGAGATGTCTTCGGGATTTGGCATTGGTTGTTGCATGTAGTTTGTGTTAAATGAAGGTTGTGGGACATAGTTGTTGTTGAGTTGTGGCTGTTGCATGTAGGTAATTTGTAATGGTGAATCTAGGTGAAACACTGGATAATTGTACGGATTGTAAGTATGTGCCATTAATGCCAAAGGATCATGTGTTTTTGCTAGTCGTTATGCTCTGATTTCATTCACCTCTGCTTGATTGAATTTCAAGAAGTCATACAACTTGATGTAGTCAACTTCATGCAAATCCTTCGTTTGGTGAACAATGATAACATGTTTTTTCCATTCTAGTTGGAGGTTGTTAAGAAACTTTAGATTGCTAGCAATGTTCTTTGGGAAATGTTTATTTCGTTTGAAATCATTCATTAGCTTTGTGAAATGATGATAGTAAGATTCAATCGATTCTCCTTCTATAGACTTGAAGTTTTCCCATTCATTGAACAACTTTGCCTCTTTCTCCTGAAGACCAATATCAAAACCTTTCATCATTTGCTGAACTCGTAACCAAATTTCCTGAGTAGTGTCAAAACTATCTACTGCAACATAGATATATTCTTGAAGACCCATGAGAATAGTTTGAATTTCTTGATCATCTGCTTCCATATGCTTTGCTTCTTTCTCACTGAGTTCATACATTAGTCTGCTCATGACAGGATTTAGGCATCGGAACTCCACGATTCAGGATCACATGGTTTAACGAATCATTCGTCTCACATATGGACCGTTGTAAGAATGGAATTGACAAGTAATTTTCCCATTTTGTTTTACTCTTTGTTAACAAAGATGTCGACTAGACAATGTAACTAATTGTCTTTGGTAAGCCATTAGCGAGGACAGTTTTCAGAACCAACAACATAAATGTCTTGTTGAGTCAACATTACAAAATTAGTGTGAAATGATATTATAGGATTGATTCAATGATTAGTGAGAGTTGTGTAATTGTGATGTTGTTTTAATTGATTATGATGATGTTTTAAGTGACTGTGATTTGTGTTATGGATTAGGGTTTGACGAGTGGTATAAAAGAGCCTACTCAACTTAGCCATCTAGGTCTGAGGATCAGACCCACTCCGATACCATGTTAGATGATGAAAACCCCGTAGGATGTTTTGTATTATTCATCACAATATATAGAGATTACATAACCTAGAAACCCTAATGGACCCAACCCTCAAACCGGGCTTGGGTCTAATCCATCTAATACTCCCCCGCAGTCCGAGCGGCGAAATCGCGAAAGTTCGGACTGAAGCAGAAAACAAAATAAAACATTAAAACAAACAATAAAACAATACGATTGTGTGAATTTGTGACCTTAGCACAAATCACCAACACAAATCACGTGCGGTTGTGTGGATTTATGACCTTAGCACAAATAACACAAATCACTAACAATTAACAAAACATAACTTTTTTTTAATAAAATAATAAATAGAAAAAAAACACCATAGAACTCCTTGAGTAGATCCATCCTTCTTGAAGACCTATTGAGAATTAGCTTCCATATCAACTCTTCTTTTTCTTTTGTGTCGTCTACTGCTCAATTGATATAGGAATTGATATTGCATGCTCTCTCTTTTATGTCGGCTACTGCTTTTTTTCTCTTTTTTATTAGATGGATTAGGGTTTGATGGGGTGGTATAAAAGAGGCGACTCAACTTAGCCACCTAGGTCTGAGGATCAGACCTGCTCCGATACCATGTTAGACATTGAAAACCCCGTATGATGTTTTGTATTATTCATCATAATAAATAGAGATTACATAACCTAGAAACCCTAATGGACCCAACCCACAAACCGGGCTTGGGCCTAATCCATCTAATAGATGAAAGTTGCCAAACGTCTGGATGAAAGTTGTCAAACGTTTGGATGAATGTTGTCAAACGTCTGGATGAAAGTTGTCAAACGTCTAGATGAATGTCGTCAAACGTCTGGATGAAATTTGTCAAACGTCTGGATGAATGTTGTCAAACGTCTGAATGAAAGTTGTCAAACGTCTAGATGAATATTGTCAAATTGCTAAATTAGAAGTGCCAAATTGCTAGATTTGAAGTGCCAAATTGCTAGATTTGAAGTGCCAAATAGCTAAATTTGAAGTGCCAAAGTTTATCCTGCCAAACGGCTAGTTTATCCTGCCAAACCGCTAGTTTATCCTGCCAAACGTCTAGTTTATCCTGCCAAACATCTGGAAGAACGAAAAAACACAAATGAACCAAAACACTAAAAAACACCAAAAACTTACAATTTTTAACCTTATTTCTTGAATTTTTTTGCAAAACTAACTATATTTAAGCTATTTCTATAAAACCTTAACTTTAACATTTTTAACATCGATATTATTACCACTTTTTTCGCATAAAATGACTAAAAATGCTTAGATTTCTTAGATTTTTCAAGTAAAAACTCACACAAACAATCACGTAATCATCTTTGAGCTCTTGATATCACTTGTAACACTAATATCAATCACACACAAAGATGAGAATGAAAGAAAATCCAGAGAGAGAAAGAAGTGTAGAGAGAGAAAGAGATGAAGAGAAAGATGGAAGGCGAGAGTAAGAAAGAAATGAGAACCAACACCCTCTTAACATGCTAGGAGGGTGGTATTTATACACCACAAGGGATCGGCTCCCTTGGGCCTTTCTTGGGCCGAAACTAAAACAACAAATAGGCTTAAAGTCCAAAACTTGGGCCCAATTAGCTTAGTTAATTCCCGTTTACATAATCTAGGCTATACAAGGTTCGAAAATATTAATAACCATCACTTTACTAAAAATTATGGCTAACAAAAACCTACATATGGAAGAGTTGAATATCAGGACAGTAAAGAAAAAAGGAAGCTTGGAACATGAGAAAGAGTTTTTGATCAAGTTAAGAAATAAAAAATGATGAAGTGACACCTTTATTTCTTTTCATGTAAATTTTATGTAGTAGTTGATAAAACAATGGATGTTTAACCTTTTGTATTATTTGATCAAACCTTCAATGGTAGTTGATCAAACAATTGATGTTTAAACAAGGTTTTGATTATGGGAAATAAGTTCTATTGTGTTGGTTGGTCCGGTTAAATAACACAAATCATACACGCTGGAAAGTTTAAAAACAAAATACGTGGAAAAGATATAAACATGTACAAATAAAAGTATCTATTTTGTGAAACCCACGAGTTAATGCACGTTGGAAATCCACCAAATCAGTTGGGGAAGACTTCATTAAAGAAGAAAGACAAGAGAACAAGATAAGACCAAATTGGCAGGGACGAAATTTGCAATGTAACTATGTTTCATGTATTTTCACCACCTATTAAAGTTAAACACATTTCACTCACCACATAGTCAAGTCAAACATTGAGTCAGTCACCATCACCTACACACTTATGTACACTAGAAGGTATCATCCAACAATGATGATACGTAATTGTGGGAAAACTGCTAAAATTAAGACGGCATGGACAAACAGGAACCCTGGTCGTAGGTTCTATTGTTGCTGGAATTTGGTAAGCTACATGTATCAATTGAATGAGTGTTTTCTACCACTTATAAGTGACTATTTGTAACCAGTTGTGTAGGGATTTAATTGTGGGTTTTTTGCCTTGTTTGACCCACTAATGTGCGACAGATCTGTTAATGTGATCCGGCCCTAGCATTTTAAGGGCTAGGAATCAGCTAAAGGAAGATTTGGAGGAGCAATATATGTTGTTGAGGGAGAAGGAGAAACTTGTTAAGAAGCTTGTGCAAGGCCTGATGATTGCATGGTTGTTTGTGTTTGTTGTTTTTAAGTATTTTTAGGGTATGCTTTAGTAGGATCACTAGATGTTGTTTGGATCATAGCTTTATGGGTATGTTGGTGAGGAATGTATGTCATCCCTTTAGCGTAAGATTTTTATGATGGTAATGAAAATGAGTTTCTTATTATGTAGTGCCAGTGTTTAAGTCAATTGATAGTATAAAATTTCTGTGTTTTTTAAGAACGTTGACAATAAAAGTCAAATAATGAGTTTGATCACTAAGGGTCTATAATGGTCATTGACTGCAAATCACAAATTCCCCACAAATATCACAGAGCACAAATTGTCACAGAACACATATATATTAGTACATATTGTCACATAACATAACAAATGTCTAACAATAATAATAGTACTTATTTGTTCATAACACAAAGCAGAAAATAAAACATGCTATATATTTAACGTATAGCTCATGTAACAGATTTTATTTATTTTATTTTGATTAATTATTGCGTTATCAATCTCATAAAAATTGTCAACCCTACTATTTATATCTGTCCTCGAAAAAATGTCTCGTTTGTACTTTTGGATAATAATTATGCATGATTTTTTTTACTTTAAAATACGCGTTAGTTAGTAAATTATAATTTCTATATTAACTATGAGGGCAAACATATTTTTTTTATCAATTAAAACTTGTGTTAATTACACATATTATAATTGTTGGTGATTTTAGTTTCATCACTTATATTTATGTAATTGTTATTTGCTTGAGATCAAGGGCTTAATGTGGTTCAGTTTACAGTCGAATCGGGAGGTGCGGAGTACATACTCGTTCTAGTTAGCTTAATGTCGTCACAACAAAGTGCGAGGGTCAAGGGGAAGAGCCCCTTGTTGGGCACCCGCTCCCAAATGAGTGGGCGTGGGTTGAGCGGAAGCTGCCCTCGGTGGGGTGCGGGGCAACGCCCGGCCCAAACGGTATATTTGATGCTCGAATTGCATTAGCCGTTTCCCTCCAAACAGTTATTCCCACCAAACGACACACCTTTTCCCAACAGGTGTGACCTTTTCCGTCAACTGCCTACAATCGAAATTAACTAAATTTCGGTTATCATAAGATACATTGATCTCTTCGAGACAAAACAGATAACAATTTTTCGCGTATTGCTTTGATCTCTCGTGCCTTATAGAGAAAATGTGATTCTCTAAATTATCCAATTGAGGATTTCGTGATACCCGAAGCATATAACGTCAAAATACTTCAATCTAAAAGTGATCTACACACAATTCAAAGAATATATCAAAACAATTTGATCATTACCACTCACAAACACACCCAAGTTTTAACAACAATTTGTTTATTTTTATTTATGAACACTCTTTTAAAACAGATGAATAATTGGCCGTAATATACAAACGTACACATATATTTAAAATTCTAAAACTTTTATAATGGTTTTGTAAAATTAAATTAACTTTTATGGAGTAAAACCGTGTAACGAAAAAATTAGTTTAGAAAAAAAAAAGACAAAAGAAAATATCCACGAGTCATCAATTCAATGATGAATAGAAAGTTAATTGCCTCGTCACACATACATATCCAGTGTTTAACCGCCATCTGGATCCCTCTCAACCTTCACGTGTCATCTAACTCTACCCACCCCCACCCCATCTCCAACCACCACTCTCTCACGGCGGTCCTTAACCCTAATTTATCCACTCTTTTTCCGGCTAACGGAACCTCACAAATCTTAACTCCGTTAGGACCGTCGTCGTGTCTCCGTTTAACGCGCCGCTAAAACAGGTATAACTTTTTTTTTAAAATATTTTTTTAAGTAGGTGTACGTGTTTATAGAGTTGCTATTGTTATGTAGATGAGTTAGTTGGAACGAATTATTTCAAAATCTGTTGACTTATGGTCTTATGGATGTGTAGTTGAGGATCTAGATCTGATTGTTAACTTTAGTAGGCTATGGTCTTATAGCTGTTGGCAGTAGTAGTTAGCCGTAGCTGTTAGCACTAGGGGTCAGCAGTTAGTGGTAGTAGGTGTTTGTTTTATAAAAGTGTTTGGTGGCGTAGCTGTATATGTAATTACTCATATAAAGTATAAAATGACGGAAAAAGCAAAACATATGCTTCTTTAAGTAATCTTTGAATAGTAGCGTTTAGAAAAGATAAATGCTCAGGCTTTTAATTCAAAACGCTAAACGCTTCTTAACACTCTTAAATGCTCCTTGCCAGATTGACTATGTCTCAGAATGCTACAATTATGAATGTAAAAAATCTAGAAATTCTGCTTAGGGATTATGCGAGAAATTTTGATTAAAAACAGCAGCTGTGAAACAAGAACATTGAGAACTGTATAGCATATGGGAAGGTTTGAGAAGAGTGCACTTCGTAGTTAAATTCCATTATTATCTCTAGTTTATCGTTTCTGATGATTTGATCTCCATAGTAATGTTTTGTGAGCTTAAGTTCAATGACCGTAGTTGCAGGAAGTTATAATTTTACAATTCAGAATTATTATCTGCAGCAACAGTTCTTTGGTTTGATGGTTATAATAATGTAAAGATATGCTCCAAAGGATATAGTTTTTGCCATGAGCGTGCTCATGTCATATCTAGCTGTGGTAAATAACCACCCATCCAAATCATCCACCAAAACCCATCACCCCCCCAATCCACCACACCGAACCCCACGCACCAACACAACCAACCAAAACGACAGCAGTGGAAACACCACCATCCAAAACCCATTAACCCCCCCAACTCACCCCGCCCCACCCAAACCATCACAACAGACCAAATCCCACACTCTCACCACCCCCACCAATACCCACCGAAAAAAACCCCCCAGACCCCACACCACCCAACAAACCCCAACCCAAACATATCAACTATCTTGTCCCACGCCCCCCAAATACACCCCAAATCAAGCGCACAAGCACCATATCCAATGCTATCCCCACCAAACCACCATCCCACCTACGCCCACAACGCAATCCCCACACCCCACATCACACCACCACCCACAAACACTCCCAACATCAACTCTTCAACATCGCTCCCAAAATCACGATCACCCACCTCATGCATAGCACACCCGCCCCTAGTCGCAACTTTACACATCCTCTGTGCCGGTAAGCGCATCGTGCACATCGTCTTCCCTTCCTTCTTATCTCTAGATTATCGTTTCTCTGATGATATTGATCACCATAGTCACAAATGTTTCATGTGAGCTTAAGTTCAGAATGACCGTCTTGCCGCAGTTATAATTTTACAATTCAGAATTATTATCTGCAGCAACAGTTCTTTGGTTTGATGGTTATAATAATGTAAAGATATGCTCCAAAGGATATAGTTTTTGCCATGAGCGTGCTCATGTCATATCTAGCTGTGGTAAATTGCGGTCCAATGTTATTTTTGGTCTGGACTTACTATTGGATGGTCCTTACTATTTGATGAGAAACAGGATTAAAAAAGAACACACAACCCTATTAGGGCATCTATTAGGTTGGAAGAAATAATCATTTTGCAATTTCTGCCCGATTTTGCAGCATCTAAATGAGTTTATCTAAAGAGATTACAACATAACATAATCCCCCTTACCCCTTTCATGCGCTGCTCAATCAAGTTAATTACCTGATTTGTTATTAATGATGATGTCTTTGCTGTAAACAAAGAAAAAGAGAATGCTAAAAATAGCTATATTCCATGGGTGCCCCATTTTGGGTGGTAGTGTTGTTACCCCCCCAACCCTTTAATACAATCAATACCCCTCCCCCTAATACTCACTTTATTGAAAGGACAAAACAGTTTTTTTATGTTTTTTTGTTCCGTATTTTTTGCCTTTTTCTATTTTTGACTTGTAAAACTTTATAGTTTATGTTCCACAGTTTTATCCACTTTATTAACATGACAAGCCAGTTTTTATGGTTTTATGGTTTTCTGCTTAGGATTATTTGTGTTTTACTACTTTTGACTTATCAAACTTTATATTTTCTGTTCCGTTTCTTTTATATTGCAGCTTTATAACAAAAACAAAAAATACGGAGCAGAAAATATAAAGTTTAAAGTTTGATAAGTCAAAAGTAGTAAAACACAATAAATTCGGAGCAGAAAATATAAAGTTTGATAAGTCAAAAGTAGTAAAACACAATAAATACGGAGCAGAAAACCAAAAGCAGATTTATAATAAAAACAAATTAAAAAAAAAACGAAGTAATGAATAAATAAATGTTATGAGTGGAAGTCAGATAAAAAAATCAAACTAAAAGTCAAAGAAGAGCTCAAGCACAATTGGCGGGAAAAGCAGTTACCAACAGACATTTCATTTTATCTTTCATTTTATTAGTATAAATACATAACTCTGTAATCATTTTCATTCATGTTTTGGGAATTACAATTCTCTCTTGTAACAAACCTTGAACTCATTCAACTAATAACAAATCCCTTTCATTCTATCTCCAAGATTCTTTTCTTGTTGTTTGAATCTTCTGGTAGTTTGAAGATCAAAGTACCATTTCACTGATTGAAATCTACTTTGGATCATATCACATCTACAAAGCGTCTCCTCACTTTTGAGGTTATGGATTACAATAGTAGGTTACAAATTCATAAACGTCATATATGCATAACACTTTTACTAAGTATTTATAGAAGCCTGTTTCCAGAAAATCAATCAAGTCGTAAGATATGTCAATGTTGAGATGTTATCTACATATCTCTGCCTAAGTAAATTGTTATACCGAATAGTTAAAACGAAAAGTACGTAATTAGAACACATTTTGATGATTTTATGATAAAGTAGAGTATGGAACAATATGTATATTCAATTAGTAAAAACGGGTTAGAGAAAAAAAACAATATAGTTGAATTGTCTTAGAATTTCAAAGATCATGTGGAATCACGTGAATTTTTAACAGAATTATTCATTAAGGAGATACGTGTGAATATATTTACTTGAAATAAACATAAAATTGTCTTGAAATATCTTTTCTGTACGAAACATAAGCAATTCTCTAGTGGTTGAGAGTTTATAAGAACCTCCATTAATATCATGTTTTGGATCAACATAGCTAAAATAAGAGAAAAGATATACAAACTACATGTTATACATGTCATAGTGTCAAATGCTTAGCATTTTGGCTATTGCCTGATATTGTGCCAGTCCTAAAGATAGACACAAGCCCGCCACTTTTTCTAAAGATCAAAGATCGGTAGTTATTATAACTCATCAAGGAAAAATAATTGGTCAAAATATGGGTAAATAAGCTATCTACTGTATTTTCTAAGTGATCATAAATTACTGTTCTAGCTGATTTAAATTGAAAAAGGTAATTGATTTGAATTATTCATAACATGTCATCACTTTTTAATCTCAAGTAAAAATGTATCAATTACCATTATCTCACAGCCTCATTTTGCGATGACCAATAGGTTTGTTTCACTTTCACATGTGCTTGATAACCTTTGTTGCCAAAAAAAAGTTACTCACTCCATGTATTTGAACATGCAACTGAAAAACACATTAATTGTTTTTTACATTGGTTTGATTATCGTCAATATGGACAAATGAGAGGTACAACATATACTGGTAAAGACTAGCAAGAAATTTCTGATAACATGATAAACTTGCATACAAATGTTTATCTGCAATAAATTATCAATATGATACATACAAAGAACAAATAATAGCAATCATGAAGTAAAATTCAAGAACAAAAGATGCTCAATCGATCTATTTTCCAAGTAAACGCCGCATACATTGATTAGCACCCTTAACTTTGATAGTGAGCTCCTTGACATCATCATCAAGAGGATTAAGAGCCTTATTATGCCTGCACTATTTATAGCTAAGCTTTAGGAAACTAAGTAACGTAAATACAAATACAAAGTTACGACTATAGAGCTGGAAAAACAAACCTTTCAATCTTTGAACCCATGTCCATCGCCATTTATTTAAGTTCTCCAAGAATGTTACTCAAGTATGAAAGCGCATCGTAAACTTTAGGAAATCAAGTAACGCAAATAAAATACTAAGTTACGATTATAGAGCTGGAAAAACTAACCTTTTGATCTTTGAACCCATGCCCACCGCCATTTCTTTAAGTTCTCCAAGAATGTTACTCAAGTATGAAAGCGCATCGTCTTAATTTGTTGTTTCGTACTGTTATATGCAAACAAATTTTATAGAATATATGTCAAATCAGTAGATATCGTATAAATACAATAATAAACTACTGGTACTGATTTAAGCATGTACACACTTAAGGTGACTTTCAAACCGTATAACTAGATAACCCATTTAACCGGTTCCTCTTTAGCTAAATCTTTTAGATTTCCAATTTACCTGGCTCCTTTTTGCATTGCGTATGTGGGTTCAAGTGGTGGCGTTCTTAAATGATGTGGTCCTGATAGCCATCACTCTAAATAATCGACCTCTTCGAACATCTGACTCGTGTATCCATGGCCAATAATGCTCAATTCCTAACCACATGGCCATCTATTCAGAGGTTTAAATTTCATCCATTTCAGTTATTTATGAATCCATTTGAGTTGTAATTGTCTCAAATGTGTTAACAAGTCAGGAAGTTAAACATAAATATTCAAATTAGTTAACGGGCAAAAAAGATTTCAAAAGCGCCCAAAGTCGTACTTAATGCATGCAACCTCGTTAAATTGCAATTTATTTTGAGGAATTTGTACTATTATTGTGATCATAATTAAAATACTAAAAAATTTTAAGCAACAAGAACTATTTGCAGGTTAAGCCAGAAAAACATTACAACTTGACCTGCTTTGACCCGTACCAGTTGTACTGTTTCTACCCAAACTCTATTTGACTTGTTGCTTAACACACCACCCACCTTGTCAATATTTTTTATTTAATTAACTTTTTGTATTATGATCATTGCAATATCCTCTATTTAGTCTCATTGGCTAAAAGGGTGGTTTGGGTGTCGATATGGATGATTCATTTGTAAGTCAACATGTAAAAAATGTTTGCTTCCCATGTCATTAGTTGCAATGCGAAGAACATTTTCACTTTTATCAAACAAAATCTGTAAATGTGTGTAGCTTATTCTCACATACACGCACATGGTACATAAACACACACACATGAATATTCATGTAAAGCATATTACCTCTTTAGAAGCAAAGCCGATGTAGCAACAACAGTTTGCGTTAGCAGTAGCCGTAACCCTCGTCATCAGCAAGACGAATAAGCGTCAACAATAAGTTACGTCAGCAGCAAGCCGTGTCAAACCTGATAAGGTTAGAAATTATATTGTTTCAATGTAATCCAGATAATTGTCTAAAATTGTTTATGCATTTAGAGCTTACTTTAGGAGAGGTTTCGCACTTTGACCCGTTCGACACATTAAAGATAAAGCACACCCAAAATCAACCCATACACATATGATTTCTTCGTGCACGCATCACATAAGTTTTAAATTGGATGAGTGTGTAAGAAGTTTGCAGAGTGGTTTGGACCTCCATAAACTCTGTTTGGTTAACTTAAACCCCTGCCGACATTAAACATCACAAAGAATCAGTATTTCTCCAATTAAAATAGTAGCTGGTCCATAATTATAATACAATTACATAACAAAGTCATAATTAATTGGTAGTTGTTTCAGATATGCAAACATATGTTATTTCGACT
>BQNB010007877.1:5045-30937 GCA_026074375.1 Tanacetum coccineum | reverse complement strand
ACCATTGATAGCCTCCATCGTAGCAATACGGGGAGAATTATGAATGTTTTGGGCAGGGTCCTCACCAGCGGTTATAAAGATGGCTGAAACGGCATGTGCAAAATGAGCATTAAAGCATCTAAGAGAGCCTACAATCTACAATTAGTAAGTAGTCTGTTTGAACAAAATTAGAAAGTGATTATATTTTTTTTCCCAAAAACAAATGCTTTCTAGCTTCTTTTAAAGCTTAATTATCTGCTATATTGTAAAAATAATAAAAAACAAATATCCTGAACATATGTGCAATGTAAAATGCGTAACAACTCATTTGCTTACCTTCACTTAGTGGATGGTTTTGTCTTTGTGTATTAGATAGATTCCGTCATCGTTCATTATTTCTTTTGCTGATGTCTACAACAATTGTAAGTGAAAACGATTTATTAGGTATCAAACTACAAACTTTATGAGTTTTGCAACAATTAAGTAATGTAAAAATCACATACATGGATTACGGAGAGGAATTGGCTGATTACGTCAACTGTTTGACTTTCTGGTACGCGTAATTCCTTTTGTAACATGGTGAATACCTAGATGAACATGTTAAAAGGAATCAAAGATAGAAAAAGTGTTATGAGTGGAAGTCAGATAAAAAAATCAAACTAAAAGTCAAAGAAGAGCTCAAGCACAATTGGCGGGAAAAGCAGTTACCAACAGACATTTCATTTTATCTTTCATTTTATTAGTATAAATACATAACTCTGTAATCATTTTCATTCATGTTTTGGGAATTACAATTCTCTCTTGTAACAAACCTTGAACTCATTCAACTAATAACAAATCCCTTTCATTCTATCTCCAAGATTCTTTTCTTGTTGTTTGAATCTTCTGGTAGTTTGAAGATCAAAGTACCATTTCACTGATTGAAATCTACTTTGGATCATATCAATAAATTTCAGGGGGGTACCAATAACCAACCCCATATTCCATATGTAAAGTAGTCTTCCTACATTATGTACAAATTAGTGATAAAAGAGTATACCAGCAGTGTAATGAGCATTAATTATTTTTTTTACTCCTTATGTATGATGAAAGATGGAGTGTGTCCATATTGGCCGGTTTCCGTGACAACTAGTAGTAATTACATACTCCGAAACTGAGACTTGTGAAAATGAAACCAAGTTTTTTACATATCCTTCAGGAAAATTTCTCTAAGGAAGTTGCAGATATTCTGCAGTTGATTATTGGAATAAAAAACCTAAAAGCGCTGCAAATTTCTTATCTGTGTCAAGTTTTTGTACTCTACATGTAAGGTGAATTCATTATCTAATCGAAATCGATTCATGTAATTTGTGTGCGCCAAGCCTCATAATCTTATTGTTTGTTGGTGTTTGTGACTTCGGGTTACAAAAACATTGTTTTCTGAGAATAAACTAGAATGCTATAGATAGACATGCTGTTCATTTGCTGGGTGTAATTTATCAGTGATTGACTGAATTATATTTAATTTCTACAGGGGTTATATTACAAGCATATAAAAAATCCAAGTCTTCGTTAACTATTGACTGCATATAGAACTCTCAACCGATAGTTTCATGGGAGCTGGGGAACAGAGCTCACCTGCCAAACAGTCCAAACCTACTACAACCCAAGAAACACCTCCGCCGCTCTCATATCCTGATTGGCAAAGCTCTATGCAGGTGCTTGTTATAACCTTCTAAACTTTGTCTTGGAAGATATAGTGAAACGTGTCACATATTAAGATATATACTTATATAGTGTATACTGTATAATAATAACTTACAACTTTCATACTCAGGCTTATTATGGTTCTGGAGCTGCTCCGCCTTTCTTTGCCTCAACTGTTGCTTCTCCACCACCTCATCCATATATGTGGGGAGGCCACCAGGTGAGAGCATCTCTATTACATTTAATTGATTGACACTTGAGATGCTTGTGGTATGTAATCTATTTTATGTTAATTATTTCAGCATCCAATGATGCCGCCTTATGGGACGCCAGTTCCATACCCTGCTATGTATCCACCAGCAGGGGTGTATGGTCATCCTACTATGCCTGTGGTAAGCAGAATTTTCCCCTTTATGAATTCAGATTTTACAGTTGCATCTTGTATCACATTTTCTCTTATTATTATCAGACCCCCGGCACAGTGCAGCCAAACACAGAAATGGAAGCAAAGGCCCCTAATGGGAAGGACAGGGTCAACAAAAAGTCAAAGGGTGCTTCGGGAAATTCCAATGCTGGTGTTAGGAATGGAGAAAGTGGGAAGACTGCATCAAGTTCAGGGAATGATGGTGCCACCCAAAGGTTCGTCAAACCTGAACTTATAGATTCTACTATGCTTTAAGTTGATTTAATAAATAAGCTGTTATTTTTTTGTTCCTAAGGTGCATTTTGTCATAATAAATACTCGTAATTATTAATGCAATGCTGATTGTTAATTTTGAACACAAACAGTGCTGAAAGTGGAAATGATGGTTCATCAGATGGAAGTGATGAGGATGACCAACAGGTATGTGTTAATTGACATTAATTGAAACCTCTTTACTGGTTCTTTTATATGTATTTGGCTTATAAATCTGTACCTCCAGGAATATTGTGGAGGCAAGAAGGGAAGCTTTCATCAGATGCTTGCAGATGGTAATTCTAAACCCTTCTTACTTTATGCGTGTGCTCCAGGATTAATTATAGACTTCATATATTATTTATGCAGCAAGTGCACGGAATAACGTTTCTGGACCCAATGGTCAGACAGCAGTGCCTGGAAATCCTGTAGTAGGTTCAATGCCTGCCACTAATCTTAACATGGGGATGGACCTCTGGAACCCATCTGCTGGAACTGGGAACATGAAAATGCAACCAAATCAAACTGTAGCTACACCGATGCTGGCTGATCAGTGGGTTCAGGTATACAAAAAAGTTGTGTTTTTCTTGTTTGTTACTCTTGGGTAGTGATTTCATTTGATCATTTCAGTGTTGCACCAAGAGACCATGTTTAACCTTAAACATACATCACTGAGTATAGAAACTAATGTGTGCCACTTTATTATCCAAAGGATGAACGAGAACTGAAGAGACAGAAGAGAAAACAATCTAATAGAGAGTCAGCTAGAAGATCAAGGCTGCGCAAGCAGGTATATTTTGTCAGATAAAGAGCTGGTCAAACTGATCCCTACAAACTGATGGAAGTTTGCAAAATGGAACCTGAATGTTTTTCTTTTCCTGATTACTTGTTTTCCTCAGGCTGAGTGTGAAGAGCTGCAAGCACGAGTAGAGGCACTAAACAGCGAGAATCATTCACTTAGAGATGAGCTGCAGAGACTTTCTGATGAATGCGGGAAGCTTACATCTGAAAATAATTCTATAAAGGTTTGCGCTACATCCTCTCTCCATATATGCTGTCACTGATTCTGTAGTATCGGATATAAGAATCAATGTCACTGGCATCCACTGTATTTTGCTATGTCAAATTGAAAGTATTATGATATTTTTCTTACGTATTATACCTTGTTTTCAGTAGTTATTCTGAACTTTCTATAATTTATGTTGCTTGAACAGGATGAATTAACTAGGTTTTTTGGACCTGAAGCTGTGTCGAAACTTGATGCCCATCTTCAATCTCAAACAAACGAAGGTGATAGTTGACAACTTGACAACAAGTTTACTTATTTAAGCTTATACAATTAGGTCAACGCCGATTTTCGAGTCTTCAGAAGGTATTGACTTTAGGATTGATCGAGGAAGTGCTGCACACTGCGACTCCTACTTTTTTATGCTCTCATACAATCATAACCAATACTTTTATATATACAGAATATATCATGTCTTGATGCGTGGTGTTGTAGAAGTTACAGATGTTTGAAAGTCCAGAATTAAGCGAGAATTATGCGTTCTCATTTTTAACTTATGTTTGTATGCTGTCATGTGAACTCATTTTTTTTTTTGTATAACATGTATTGCTCAAATGTTTGTATCGATCTATTTATAGTCATCTATTGTGCGATGTCATATTTAGAGAGTTTATATGATTCTGTAAAACGTGTATATTCGAAAATAAATGGCTTGATAGAATGGGGTTGCCGCCTGCAGTTTATCTGCCCATATATCGAGTCTCGAAGTATAAGTAGCATTGTTGTACTACTGTTGATGAAACGCGATAAGTTGCAAAACAAATTGTCATTGCAAGAGTGGTTGGAGTATGTATGTGTGCATTTCTACCACATTTGAACATATAATAAATATCCTTCCCTCAATTTATTGTGAAGTCTCTTCTGCCATCTAGCAAGCTTATATACCCAGACAAGTTAGTTAAAATCCCAGCTTAAGCAAACAACCACAAACATCACATTATCTGGCATTAAGCAAACACAGACTGATCATTCAATACATGCACAGCTTTACAGACGATATAGCTAGCTCAACATGGATTAAAAAAAATGTTATTGATACATGTTGAAATGTTCAAACTAGAGCATTATCTATAACGATATATGATCAATATTTTCCATCTTACTCTCAAGGTTAAACATAATTCTAAACCAATTATCACTACAATCTACAATACATCCGAATCACTTTCACTTATATCCCTATATGCCAAGTAGTGTTATTCATGTTACAGTATTATTCCTATTTAACCACAATCCCAATAATCCACATCACCTAACAAGTCCATACCGACGTGGCGACAAGTGGCCTGTGGTGCCAACAAAGCACCATCTCAGCATGTCGTTTCGCCACATGGAACCCTCTTACTTGTACTCTCCTCAGCAAACACTCGGCTTGAAACTCAGCAAACTGACTCATCACCACCGGCCTCATCCCGGCCCTACCAAACACCTCCCGCCACGCCGTCCCGCGGCGGCCGGAATCCTCGACCATCGCAATTATCTTCGGCAGCAACACAAACATCTCAATACTCCTCATCCACTCACCACCGCCACCGTTAGCCGCCTCTAACGACTCCATCACCGTCGTAAACAGCTCCACACCGTCGATCACCGTCTGCCGAAACAACGACGATCCGTAACCGTTTAGCTCACCGTCAACGTACACCACGACATCCGGCGAAACTCGCCGGAGATCATTAACAAAACCACCTCCAATCCGCCGAAAAATAGTAGGCGATAAAACAACAGCTGTTTTCTCTCCATTAACAAATTTAACCGACTTAAACGACACGAATTCAAACACTCGAACTGAAACAAATTCGATTTCGAACCGAATATTCAATTCATTACAAAATGAATACAAATTTTCTTTAATCAGTTTCGACTCGAGTACATACTCTTCAGGCACAACAGCAGTTATCCTCACCGCGGGCGAGTTAACTTTTCGGCTCTCCGCCTTCTCCGCCAGAGCTTTTAAAAAAGACGCCCAATGTCCACCCAAACCGATATCGAAATCGATGACGTGGACATTCATTGAGCCATCGATTACATCAAGTATAGCTTGATTAGCAGTAAAGCTTGAAAACAAAGGAATAGGTGATACATTAGAGAATATTTTGTACGCTTTAATGAGTTGTACGATCTCTAACGACGTACAGCTCGTTAAACATCTTGTTGAGCCAGTAAGTAGTGTTTGGATCGCTTCTTTAAAGTAAAACACAGCTCGTTGTAACGGTTTTCCGTTAGGCGAACGAAGGCGGTTATTGAGACGTGTGAGTATTACTTGTGCTAGCTGAAATGATTGCGTTTCGAAACAATCAGCTAAACGAGTCAGCTCGTCTCTAAAATCGTACTCATGATCATAGTTTTCGTTCACATCATCTTCGTTAAGGCTCGTTAAATCGAAAGGATTGATCATGGTGTTGTTATCGAATTCGTCCGAATGATAAAAAGGCGGGAGATCAGGTAAATCAGTTAGAGGATATGTAACTGATTTGTTGGAATCGTCGTAAAGACCTAATTCTTTCATGATGGAATCAGAATCCCATTCTGGTTCGAAATGATGATTATTATTGATCATTCCATTTTCCAAGCCTTCCGTTGGCAAGAATGAGCTGTTGTTGTTGTTGCTGTTATTGTAATTATCGAGTGAAGACGAGTTACATGTTAATGGACTGGGGGGACTTTGACGAAGAATGTCGAGGACGGATTTGGGTTCGTAGCGGGTGTTGGTATTGGTGTGATCGACGGAGGGTGATACTACAAAGGGCACTTTCATTACTTAAAAGTACGTAATGCAGGTATGTGATTTCTATGCAATTGATAATTTTATTTGTTTGTATGGTTTTGAAATATATTGTGTGTGATGATTGAAGAGTTTTTAAGGGTGTTTGAAGGAGTGAAAAGTGGACGTCCCCACCACCATTGCATTGCATGGGTTGATAAGTATGAGAGATATTGAGTGGACATGACGGGTGTGGTAAAGGAGATCGATCTTACATCGAATAGTTGCATGGTGCTCTTTTTTTTTTTTTAAAAAAGAAAGAAAAAAAAACAAATTTAAGAGTAAGAGGCGTAGTGACTTGTCACTCTCGCCAAGTTGAGCTGGCATGCTCGTCAACCCATGCCGCTGCACCGGCCAGTAAGTGCTTTCGCCAAACAGCTCACCAAGTTTTTGGCTTACGCCAAATGGGAGAAAACTTTAATTTTACATTACTGTTAGCAAGCCAACGGCTACTTTTCGCTCTTTATACATATAAAAAAAAGTTTATACGCTATATTTTTAAATAACTAGTTTTCATTCTATATATATCCTTTTTACACATAAACTAAAAGCTTTCACTTCCATTACAAACTAAAATACTGTAAACTATGAAGATGAATGATGATGTATAGAATCCTATGATGATGAATGTGACATTTTCTTTTTGATGAAAACTTATGATTATCATCAATTGTTGCAACAACAAGAAGCTCAAAGTCCACACTCGTGTAATCCGACCACTGTGATTATGAACTTGTAGAAGAACGTTTGATTGTTGACTATTTTAGTGATAATCCAAAATATCCGACGTCCTATTTTAGACGTCGATATCGTATGAGCAGAAAACTATTTTTAGAAATAGTCGAAGGTATATCTACTTATATTGCTAATTCTCTTCCCGATCATTTACAATCCTTTAAAGTCTGGCCCATTTGTAAGGGTCTAATGAAGTAGTGTTATAATGAAATGCACTTTCGCCATACGCCAATCGTCATACAGCACAACACGTGATGCATTTGATGAATATTTACAAATGAGTGAACATTGTGCACGCGATTATCTAAATTTTTTTACTATTTCCATGCCTAGGTTTTTAAAGAAATGAGACTTTAATGGCATTCAAAATTATAAGTATCACATTAAGTATGGTCATTTAAGTGCTACAATTTCATTATTTTAGTGATGAAAATAAGAATAAATGTTGGCCTTACAAGAATGGTTAACAAAAGACACTCTTCCCTTTAGTTTGAATCTGTAAGTTTAGCAATGAAACTTCAACAAAACACTTGAAAGTTGAAATCACTATGAATGTCATTGTTTGATTCCTACGCCCTTCAAAAACGCCTTCTAAGAGTGTTAGATTAACAATTCTTATTTCAATAAAACTTATGTCGTTGTATTTTTACTCTTTTATGCTCTTGTGCTCTTATGATTATATTGATTGTATTACTTTATTTTTTAATGTGTTTTTTTATGTATGATCTTTATGTGTCATTAGTGCTCTTTTTTTCATATATATGCTTGCGTATATGCGTTTAGGTTTTTGCACGCTTGTATGTTTTTGCTTTTTATACTTTCCTTTATGTCTTTGTATTTCCTTTCCTCAGACACTCCACACATAAAATTTACTTGCTTGCACTCATACACTTACTAGAGTTATTTTTGGAAGTGGTCCTTTTACCCTCAGATGTAGGGAGGACCGGAGGAGGCCTCTCGCCATTTTATATCTTGCTCTGGCGAAATTATGTATTGTAGCCGTTATTGTGTCACACACGGCTACACATGGGCCAATTATTTAACGTTTAACTTTACCATTTCATCTTTTTAACAATAAGATTATATTCCCAATCAAATCATTCTTACATAACTATAATAATTGTTGGCATGCTAATTACAATGGCCAACCAACGTAAATCAAGTATTAGTCATCGACACTTGAACCAACATTGGGACCCATGAGCTGCCTTTGAGTGCAATGCGTGAAGAAAGAAGTAGTCCTTAAAGAAAAGAAGAAAAAAGGGAAAACAAAAGTAGTCCACAAGTTTATAAAAGTTGCAAGACGAATATATTCTTCCGTCACCGCCAAGTAAAATAGGTTTATAACATTTAAAAAATATGTTATGTGTTTATATCATGACAAATCATACACGCGTTCTGATAGTCGTCGGCGAAGTCCCCAAGCAAAAAGAACTGAAGTTGAAACAAGAAGGCGTCAACACTTGCGAGCATTATTGGCATTAAATTAACAAAGAGAAATTGTTTATTACTCGTGAATGTGTTAGAAAGTCTCTAGGGAATAATATAAATGAAACTTCGAAGAAGATTACTAGGAAATGAAACTCAAAGTCTGTAGAAAAATTGTTAGAAAATCAACGAGGAGTTTCGCAAAAAAATCGATGGGAAATCTGTAGTTGAAAACTTTCCGTAACTAAAGATTTTCAATCATGTTTTAATTTATGTTAGGGTTTTTCCTCAATAGTCATCGCTGAGTGAAAGCTCTTCTAGGAATGATTGTTGTCTTTGAACTTGAAGTAATGCAAATACATGTATCGTTCGTTTTCTCCATAACTTTTTGATTTAACCAGATCATAGTCACATGAAACGGGGATTGTTCCGGTATGAATTCGAGGATCGGGATCGCAGTTCGCAAGGTACCTAAAATTTGGTTGGGAGGGGGTAGGTTCATTTGGGATCTTTTCGGTACGATGTACCCAATAATTAATACTCCTAAGGGTTATAAAAAAACCTAAAATTTATAATATAAAATTAGTTTGTGTTACATACGGAGTATTAAATTTTCTGAGGTTTTTAAGTCGGATATTAAGGTTAACAAAAAAATCACATCATGATTAGGATGGCCCTGATTCGGATCGTTGATTTTCCTGAATCATATCTGATTTGGGAACGCGCGAACTGGATCGCAATTCGCGACCTTTCTAGCGAATTATGTGACTATGAACCAGATAATAAACTGGTCATTAAGCTGTTTGTCGCGCACGCAAGCACACATCAAGTCGAGATCACCTGAAAACGGCAATAAGCTTAGTTTGAAGGTGTTGTGATTTGTGGATGTTACAAATTAAACTTTACAAATCTCACACAATACAAGGGAATTGAACCTTTACATTATAGATGATTTATGTTTTCACCATACATGAGGCTTTTTCACAAAAACTTTAACTCTTTTAAGCAAAAAGAGGTTATCAATTGCATACAAAAGCATGTTAAAAAAAATTTGCATACTAAAGCTGTCACAAATTACGTTATCATTACATGACAGTCTGTGTAAACTTTAATCAATGTTTTCTTTAAACGAAAATAGTGAAAATGTGCAATTGATATTTACTGAAATCTTTTAAGTTATCATTATTGAGCTAAATCTTTGTTGGATGATGATAAATCTTTTGTATTATTCATCACAATATATAGAGATTACAAGAGAGAAACCCTAGTGGACCACAAGCCCGCAAACCGGGCTTGGGCCAATTTATTCCACTAATACTCCCCCGCAGTCCGAGCGGCGAAATCGCGAAAGCTTGGACTGGAGTAGTAAATTAGAAAAGAAAATAAAAACAAAAGAGACAAAACATTAGCGATTGTGTGGATTTGTGACCTACGCACAAATCACGCTTGTGTGGATCTGTGACCTTAGCACAAATCAACAACACAAATCACGGTTGTGTGGATTTGTGACCTTAGCACAAATCACCAACACAAATCGCTAACAAACAATAAAACAACTATTTTTTTTATTTTTTTTAACATAAAACTAATGATAGATTTGATCCCTAAAAATCTTCAAGCTCACGAACACTGGTAACATCCAACTTTACAATAGCATCGAGCCCTTTCCTCAATAATAATAACAGGTCGCATGCTTTGAGCAATATGTAAACGTTGCAAGTTGCATGGGAATTCATGAGTGCTAGCAAGCAAGCACCTTATAATTTAATGCAAATGAACTTGATTGCTTTTAGTGGATCGGCAGAGGATAAATTGAGGAAGGAGAGAATTAGTGTTTGACTGGGTGGTTTAAGAGAGGCGGCTCAACTTAGCCACCTAGGTCTGAGGATCAGACCCGCTCCGATGCCATGTTGGATGATGATAAACCCCGTGAAATGTTTTGTATTATTCATCACAATATATAGCGATTATAAGAGAGAAACCCTAGTGGACCACAAGCCCACAAACCGGGCTAGGGCCGATTTTTTCCACTAATAATCTTTTTATCACCCTTATGATCGATGACTAAAAAATATATGAATATTATCAAATCGATAGCTAAAATATCACCGCCAATTGTTAGATGATAGATTAACACCCGAGTCTAATTGGACGTTTAAGATCTATCGCTTGTGATTATCACTTTAAAATGTATAAGGTCTTAAGTTCAATTTCTACTAAGTGTAAATAGGGGCGCTCACGGTCCGAAAACCAGACCGGACCAACGAAAAACGAACCGGACCAAAACCGAGTTTGGCCAAAACACTAGACCGAAATGGTCCGGTCCAGTTTGGTTCGGTCTTCAGTCCGGTCCGGTCCAACAAGGCATAATTGCCAGCTTTTTCGTAAGACCGAGCCGGACGACCGGACCGAGAACCGAAAATAAGGAAAAGGATGGACCGAGGACCGGACTGAAATAGGTTTGGTCCTGTCCGGCCGGTCCGGTTCGGGATGATTTCTCGGTCTGGTCCAGTATGTGGTCCGTTTTGCTCACCCCTAAGTGCAAACAACTTTGAAATGGGCACGCCAACTTTTTGAAAGTGGAGGGCTTTATATGGTGTGAGTCTGTGTGGCCATGAATTCAAACCCTGTAGATTAGTCGGCCAAAAGGTCCAAAACTATGGTTACCCAAAAAAGATTGTTTGACGGTAATTTATGTTGTCATTGTAAATAGACATGTAATCCTACTTATATGATCACAAAAGCACACTTCAATAATAATAATCTTTTACCTATTTTACATGGTATTAGTGCTTTAGGTTCAACCTATCACAAAACAGTTGTCTCTCGATCATCGGCTACTCATCGAAGATTTAAATGGATCCTGATTTATTTACTTTAATTCTTTCGCTTTATATATTTATTTTATTAGTCTTTTTATCTAATCTAAATCAAAAATCATATAACACAAAAACTCTAGCCGTCATAATACTTCCCATATTATGTTGATTTAGCCATGTATCAACAAAATTTGTCTCATTAGCACTACTTTTTGTTTAATCGTCAAAAATTATTGTAGTTTTTCAAAAATAGTTGGTCACAAAATTGCCTCTCCTACCTAATTGCAAAGCTAAGCCATGACTTAAACAAAGCGTCACGTAAAGGAGGAAGCCGTAAACAACTATGCCGGCAAATACAATTATGTAATAATTCGTTATTTCTGGTCATTTTACGACTAAATACCTAGGGTTTTACGCATTTACTTTTCTGGTCATTATTTATTTTTAGGGTTTTACGCATTTACTTGTAATTTTCATCGTTTAGTTAAATCGCGTAAACTAAAAATCACCATTCAACGTAAACGGATATCAAACAAGTAAAAGTTTATGTCAAGCAAGTGTTATATAATTATTACGAGGATAATTTTTAACTTTTCATATTTTATTTTTCTCGGTTACGTAAAACGTTTACGTTTCGCAATAAAATACATTTAAGCATACACGGAAGCAACAATACCCATCTATACTTCAACAAATACCCACTATTATACCTAATACCCAAAATTAAATCATTTTCTACCTCATAAGCCTTATGGCCGGTTCTACATAGAGTATAACACAAATAAATTGTAAACTCTCCACTAGTATCACATCATATTAGTTCTTAACCGACATGTACAACCTTAAATCTAATTTTCCATAAATTGTCAAGTCTTTGGTGTCCTCTCCTTAATCCCAACCGTTCCCTCCTCCTAGGGAGGAGGAGAGCACCTTACACATTGTCCTAATACCACTTCCTAGTCCGTGGTTTAACATAATACTCTTGACTATAAAAAGAAGGTCATAGGTAAGTTATAAACACTCATTTCACTTGCAAGAAAAATTAAACATCTCTCTTGTCTCTCTACATAAACTCACGGCTCAAAAATACCCAATTAGGGTTTTCATAGTTTTGATTTTAGCAAGGTTATAAGCATACAAATGTTCTTAGATATAATATATAAGGTGTATCAAGGTGATTTGAAAGCTAGGGTATTAATAAAACAAGGGTTTGTTCAAGCAAGAAGTAAGGGTTTTCAAGATATAACTTTTGATAAGTATTTAGGGTTAAATACTTGGGTTTGATTTGTGTATCATCTTCATCCATTCTCCTAAGGTCTAACATAAACCCTAATCTTTTCTAATTATTCATTTTCATATGTATATAATTGTTATATTGTTAATCACCATCTAGTATTTAATTTATAAGTTTATAAAATAAAACAAACATGAACATGGTTCGAATATACATTTATCTATGATGAAATGATGTTATACAAGTGTTGATTAATTTATAAATTAATTGTTAAAGTTATTTATAAAGTTTATAAATAAATGATTATAAGGACATGTTATTTGGACATTTTATTTGAACAAGAATGATGATCATAAATTTGAGGACATAAAGTATACACAAGATGTGTTATTAATTAAATTAGAGGACTTGTAATAATTTAATTATGTTATATATATATGTATATATATATATATATATATATATATATATAGTTCGTGTATTCTAAAAACATACAAAATTTTAAAATTATAAACTCTACTGATTTAAATAGTACATGTTATGATGATTCCAAGCATATAAGAAACTCGAAAAACGAAGCTATAACGAAGAAGTTATGAATTTTACGAGATTACGACAATTAAATATATAAAAGTGTTTTTATAAAATTTATTTTATAAAAACTGTTACTGTTCGAATCTGATAAAAATATATAAATATTTTACGATGGTGGATCATCTCAATAGGAAACCGTGGATATAGAGAACTTGAAAAACGGAGTTATAATGAAGGAGATACGATTTTCGTAAAATTAAAGTTATAAAAATAGTTTTATAAAAACAGTTTGAGTTAACTGTGAGTGTTTTATTTTGATAGGTTATCTCGTCACGATTTCATACATATAAAGAACACGCGAAACGGAGTTAAAATGAGTAAGTTATGAGTTTTTAAAGATTAAGGATAAATAGAAATTACAAAAGCTAATTAATTTTTATAAACAATTTCCTGCATTTTTATAAAAAATACAATAAAGGTGTTAACATTTTAAAATATGGTTTACGAGTGTTTTCGGGTCCGTTTGGGCTATAAAAACATTAAAAATAATGTAGTAGTACTTATATTATAACTATATACATTTTTAACTTTATAAATATTATTTTATAAAATAATTAAACTATTTATATAATATCATTATATAAACAATAAAAATATTAAATCAAGTATTATTAACAAATAATCAAACTGTTGGACAAAAATAATATTTTCTGTACGGATACAAATACTTAAACATTTATTTAATAAGTACGATGTAAATATGGTTTCGACTTGTATAAATTAAAAAAACTATTAGGTGGTGATATAACTCTATAATTTATATTGTGATATTTATATTAGATACATTATACTTCTACGGCTTATAATTAATTAGGTTGCATTCAAATTTCGCGAGACGTTCCACTTACTTGATTTATATAATCAATTCATTTCACTAGAGGTGAGTTCATAGCCCCATTTTTATACAATTACAATGATTTACAACTTTTGGAGAGAGAAACATGCATTGTTTTACATTTGGACGCAAGTACACTTTAAACAAATTACGAGTTTGCCTAAGTAGCGATAACCCACTATGCCCATAAATCTTGAACTGTTAATTATTGGTTGTAAGCGCGAATGTTATAAATAGATCTATTTGGGATTGACATCCCCGTTCGGGTGAGTAGCGCTCACTAGTTTTGGCGGTACCGAACTAACGAACGTATACTATGTCGGATTTGGATGTTGCGGGTTGAACATCTACACGGGCACATTATTGGCATTAATTTGCATATACATACATGTTGTAGCTTCAGTGTCATGAGCTTAGCGCATGCGTAATTACATTTTAAGATATTGTATGTGTTACATGTCTTACACTTTGAAATTTTGTGGTCCTACTTTATACATTACTTAAACCTGTGAATTCACCAACTTTATGTTGACGTTTTAAAGCATGTTTTTCTCAGGTCAATAAGGTACAAGGGCAAGGATACATTGAATGTCGTCATTTTGGTATTCATATTGCATAAAGATTTGTGTGCATTACATTTGGGAAATATTTGTTATGTATTAAAAAATTTCCATTTTTAAGGATGAACAAGTTAAGCTGTGAGCTTTTGTAACAAACAGTTTCATTAAATCCAATGTATCATTTTCAAACGACTCATATAGAGGTCATTCTCTCAGATCTTGTGATATTGATCTATGAAGTAACACTCTCAGGCCCTTATTCCGCTGCGACCTAATTTGGGGGTGTTACAGGTTGGTATCTAG
Source organism: Tanacetum coccineum (assembly GCA_026074375.1). Classification (NCBI taxonomy): domain Eukaryota; kingdom Viridiplantae; phylum Streptophyta; class Magnoliopsida; order Asterales; family Asteraceae; genus Tanacetum; species Tanacetum coccineum. The sequence goes on along the minus strand of BQNB010007877.1, from coordinate 16,258 downwards.
AGCAAGGTTATAGAGAACAGGTCAAATGTTTTGCTTGGACTATAACCATTTTCAAACATTGCATTATACAAAAGTTTTTCACGGACATACATACACTATTTGTTTGCATTGACTGCTTACATAACCTATATATGTACTTATATTATATTACGTATATTACTATACATGTCTTATATATTATACTTATATAAGTTAATTTTATTGTTACAGCAGTCATGTCATCTTTGACAGTTACCTACACGTCGGTATATTCTGATTCTAAGCCATGGAGATTTCAGTGGGTATCTGATGATGAGCTAGAGGCACCTGAGGCTGCACTGCAGTCTCTAGGACAGGCACCACCATCTCCAGACTACGTGCCTTGTCCTGAGCACCCACTTTCACCAGATTATGTACCTGGTCCAGAGTACCCAGAGTACTTGGTACCATCTGACGATAAGATACCTATTGAGGATCAGCCTTTACCTGTTGATGCTTCACCTACAGCCCTATCACTGGGCTATGTTGCTGGCTCCGATCCGGAGGAGGATCCAGAGGAGGATCCCGAGGAGGATCCCGCTGATGGAGGGGATGATGATGTTGATGATGATGAGGAGGAGGAGGACGAGGCCTTCAAGGAGGAGGAGCATCTAGCTTTGGCCGACTCTACTACATTACATGTTGTTGACCCTGTCCCCTCAGCTAAGGATACATAGGCATTTGAGATCGAGGAGTTTGCACCCACACCACCATCACCTAGACTTTACAGGGCTAGGATATTTGTCCGACCCCAGACACCGATGGCAGCTGCTACTAAGGCACTCATTGCCGCGGTTGCTGCTGCACTACCTTCCTCATCACCACCACCATCTCTACTTACTCCACTATCATCTCCACTCCCCGAGATTCCCTCACCACCATTACCTTTACCATCACCACCACTACCATTACCTGCACCATCATCACCTTTGATATTACCAGCTACTGACCGTAGGGAGGATGTTCCCGAGGCTGATGTGCCGCCTCGGAAGAGGGTGTGTTTAACTGCTCTCTCTCTCCTAGGTTTGAGATGGAGGAGAGTTCAGCAGCTGCTGCTAGACAACCTAGATTGGATGTTACTCATGCTACTGATTACAGTTTTATTGATACTGTGGATGCCACCTTTGGACGTCTTATGTCTAGAGAGGTTGGCTATGAGATTACGAATGTTTGGGATGACATGGTTGGGGATATAGAGGAGAGAGCACCGACCACTTTGGAGGAGTTGAGCCAAAGAGTGACAGATCTTGCCGCTACTCTTGCTCGGGATACTCATGAGATGTATGTTCGATTTGAGGAGACCCAGGATGCCGAGATCTTCAGAGAGCCCGAGTCAACATGTTGTTTAAAGATAGGCGATATCATCTCCACACAGTTGTGCTTTTAAAGAGCAAGGCTAGGCACGCCTGGCAGGCATGGTCACAAACTATGGACTGTAACAGGGCGGTACATGCAGAGCTCCTAGCATATCGAGCAGAGGTCAGGGCATTGCATGAGCAGATCAGTGTGCTGCAGAGACAGAGGACTAAGGACAGTGATAGATTGACCTGACATATTCAGTAGGGACACGACAGGACCAGAGAGCCAGAGCCCGCTAGATATCCAGAGCCTTAGGATGGACCAACTAATGCTGGTAGCAGTTGTTAATATTGTACCATTTGTTAGCTATCCTGTATAGCCTGCTAAGTTTTATGGGTAACTCCCAGCTAGTAGGATGTAGGGATCTTGTTTCAACTTTTAGCTATCTTGTATGGCATGCTAAGTATTATGGGTAACTCCCAGCTAGCATTACCTTAGGACCATATTTTCATTTTGTATCTCATCTGTACTGGTCTTTTGTAACCAAGAACTATCATGTCTATATCGATATTATTATGAATGAATGTCGATTTATTTATGTCATTGTTGATCTCACTTCGGTTGTATATTTCACTGTGTGTTGTGAACTCATTTCATTTATTCTGCATATGTCATGCCGCGTTTATGATTGTATGAAATTTAACGTGTATTATATTTCCTTGTGATTTTGAAGAAAATGCCACCAAAGAGAACCACCACCCCTATGTCTGATGCCGCCATTAAGGCATTGGTAGCCCGAAGTGTGGCCGACGCATTGGCAGAACATGAAGCAAACAAAAGCAAAAATGGAGATGACAGCCATGATTCGAGAACTGGCAGCAGAAGGACAGAGCACACTACTCGTGAGTGCACCTACATTAACTTCTTGAAATGCCAACCCTTTAATTTTAAGGGAACTAGATGAGTCGTTAGTTTGACTCAGTGGTTCGAGAGAATGGAATCTGTATTCCACATAAGCAACTGCACCGTTGGAAACCAAATCAAGTTTGCCACTTGCACTCTACTTGGCAGTGATCTGATGTGGTGGAATTCCCATGTCAAGACTGTTGGTCATAATGTTGCTTACGGAATGACATGGAAAACACTGATGAAGATGTTGACCGATAACTACTCCCCTAGAGGCGAGATCAAGAAGCTAGAAATCAAAATGTGGAACCTAAAGGTCAAGGGAACGGATGTTGAAAGCTATACACAACGCTTCCAAGAATTGGCATTAATGTGCGGGAGAATGTTTCCCGAAGAATCTGATCAAGTAGAGAAGTATGTTTGGGGAATTCCCGACATGATTTAAGGGAGTATGATGGCTTCCAAACCAAAGACCATGCAAGAAGCAGTTGAGATTGCTAATGATCTGATGGACCAAAAGGTCCGTACTTTTACTGACTGTCAAGATGAAAACAAAAGAAAGCTTGATGACACACAAGAAACAACCAGAGTAAACAACAACCTTTCAAAAGGCAAAATGTGGCAAGGGCCTACACTGCTGGGCCTGGGGAGAAGAAAGTATACGGAAGATCTAAACCTTTGTGCCCTAAATGCAACTATCATCACAATGGGCAGTGTGCTCCCAAGTGCAACAAATGCAAGAAAGTTGACCATCTGGCCCGTGATTGTAGAAGTCCAACTGCTACTGCTAACAACCAGAGATCCCCCGAGGCGAATCAGAGGGTTGTCACTTGTTTCGAATGTGTAGTTCAGGGGCATTACAAGAAGGATTGCCCAAAACTAAAGAATAACAACCGTGGTAATCAAGCTAGAAATGGTGGAGCAACAACAAGGGCTTATGCAATGGGAAATGTAGGGAAAAACCCGGACGCCAATGTCGTTACGAGTACGTTCCTTCTAAACAACCGCTATGCTTCTATCCTATTTGATACTGGTGTCGATAGAAGTTTTGTGGCTACTGCATTTAGCTCTCTAATTGATATCATTCCAACTGCACTAGACCATGATTATGATGTCGAACTAGCCGACGGAAAAATAATTAGAGTTAATACTATCATACGGGGTTGCACTTTAAACTTCTTAAATCATCCATTCAACATTGACTTAATGCCCGTAGAGCTTGGTAGTTTTGACATCATAATTGGTATGAATTGGTTAGTAAAGTATCATGCCGTAATCGTCTGTGATGAGAAGATCGTACGTATTCCCTTTAGAAATGAGATCTTAATTGTTCGTGGTGACAGAAGCAACAACGAACACGAGTCTCGATTAAACATCATCTCATGCACCAAAACTCAAAAGTACTTGCTGAAAGGATGCGATGTCTTTTTGGCACATGTTACCACAAAGAAGACCGGAGACAATTCGGAGGAGAAGCGACTTAAAGATGTACCAATTATTCAAGACTTTCGTGAAGTATTTCTCGAGGACTTTCCGGGTATTCCACCAACCCGACAAATGGAATTTCAAATCGATTTGATACCTGGTGTCGCACCTGTAGCACGGGTGCCTTATTGATTAGCTCCGTCCGAGATGAAAGAATTGTCGGATCAACTGAAGGAACTTTTCGACAAAGGATTTATAAGACCCAGTTCCCCACCTTGAGGAGCTCCGGTCTTGTTTGTCAAGAAGAAAGATGGATCATTCCGGATGTGCATCCATTATCAGGAATTAAATAAGCTAACGGTAAAAAACCATTATCCGCTTCCAAGAATTGTCGATTTGTTCGGTCAACTTTAAGGGTCGAGTGTCTACTCGAAGATTGACCTGAGATCGGGTTATCATCAACTGAGAGTTCGTGAAGAAGATATACCGAAGACCGCTTTTAGAACTCGTTACGGCCATTATGAATTTCAAGTTATGCCATTTGGTTTGACTAACACACCGGCTACATTTATGGATCTCATGAATCGGGTGTGCAAAACATATCTGGACAAGTTCATGATTGTCTTTATTGACGATATTCTGATCTACTCAAAGAGCAAGCAAGAGCATGAAGAGCATCTTAAGTTAATCTTAGAGTTGCTTAAGAAAGAGAAGTTGTATGCCAAATTTTTTAAGTGTGAATTTTGGATTCCCAAAGTACAATTCCTTAGTCACGTGATTGACAATCAAGGCATTCACGTAGATCCCGCCAAGATTGAGTCTATTAAAGATTGGTCATCTCCTAAGACTCCAACGAAGATTCGTCAATTTTTAAGTCTCGCCGGTTATTATCGAAGATTCATTGAAGGATTTTCCAAGATCGCCAAATCAATGAACAAGCTAACCCAGAAGAAGGTCAAGTTTGATTGGGGGTGACAAACAAGAAGCGACTTTCTAGTTATTGAAGGAGAAATTATGCAGTGCACCTATCTTGGCTTTACCTGAAAGAGCTGAGAACTTTATTGTTTAATGTGATGCTTCACATAAAGGATTATGTGATGGCTTAATGTAACACGAGAAGGTGATTGCTTATGCATCACGACAACTAAAAATTCATGAGAAGAATTACACGACTCATGACATGGAATTCGGAGCAGTAGTGTTTGCTCTAAAGATTTGGAGACACTACATATATGGAACGAAGTGTACCGTGTTCACTAATCACAAAAGTTTACAACACATCCTTGATCAGAAGGAATTAAGCATGAGACAACGTCGTTGGTTGGAATTGCTCAGTGATTACGATTGCGAAATTCGTTATCACCCAGGAAAAGCAAATGTAGTGGCTGACGCTTTAAGCAGGAAAGAACGAATTAAGCCATTACGGGATCGAGCCTTAGTTATGACTATTGGTTTGGATCTTCCCAAGAAAATTTTGGAAGCTCAGACTGAGGCATGAAAACCAAAAAACCTCAAGGCTGAAGATGTAGGAGGTATGCTGGTTGAGACTTCAAGGGAATCAGAAAACCCCAGAAAAGAAAAGTTGGAACCGCGTGCTGACGGGACACTGTGTTTGAATAACAGAAATTGGTTGCCATGCTATGGTGATCTAAGGACTTTGATTATGTATGAGTCCCACAAGTCAAAATATTATGTTCATCCGGGTTTCGACAAGATGTTCCAAAACATGAAGAAATTGTACTGGTGGCCCAACATGAAATCTGACATTGCCACATATGTTAGCAAGTGTTTGACGTGCTTAAAGGTCAAAGCTGAACACCAAAAACCATCTGGTTTATTGGTGCAACTTGAGATACCTCGGTGGAAGTGGGGTAATATCACCATGGATTTTATCACCAAACTCCCAAGGACGTCAAGTGGTTATGACACCATTTGGGTAATTGTAGACCGTCTTACTAAGTCTGCACACTTTTTACCGATTAGGGAAAATGACCCAATTGAAAGATTGACAAGACTGTACATGAAAGAAGTAGTCACGAGACATGGAATACCAGTATTAATCATTTGTGACCGTGAAGGTAGATTTATGTCACATTTCTAGAAGTCGTTTCAGAAGGCTTTGGGTACTCATTTGGATATGAGTACTGCTTATCATCCGTAGACTGATGGACAAAGCGAAAGAACCATTCAGACACTAGAAAATATGTTACGCGTTTGCGTGATAGACTTTGGAAATGGCTGGGATAGACACCTACCGCTAATTGAGTTCTTATATAACAATAGTCATCATACGAGCATTAAAGCTGCACCATTTAAGGCACTTTATGGTCGTAAGTGTCGATCACCTGTATGCTGGGCCGAGGTCGGAGATGTTCAGCTCACCAGTCCAGAAATCATTCACGAGACAACCAAAAAGATCATTCAGATCAAGAGTAAAATTCAAGCCGTTCACGATCGCCAGAAGAGTTACGCCGATGTGAGGCGTAAGCCTTTAGAATTTCAAGCTGGCGACAAGGTCATGTTGAAGGTATCACCTTGGAAAGGGGTTATCCGTTTTGGAAAACGAAGGAAGTTGAACCCAAGGTATATTGGCCCTTTCAAGGTGTTGGCAAAAGTGGGAACCGTTGCTTACAAACTCAAACTTCCTCAACAACTAAGCAGGGTTCATATCACGTTTCACGTATCCAATTTGAAGAAAAATTTATCGGGCGAGCCGTTGGCAATTCCGTTGGATGAAATACATATTAATGATAAACTTCACTTCGTTGAAGAACCAATATAGATCATGGATCATGAAGTCAAACAGTTGAAGCAAAGCCGCATCCGCATTATCAAAGTTGAATGGAACTCTAGGAGAGGTCCTGAGTTCACATGGGAATGTGAAGATCAATTTTGAAAGAAGTATTGATGCGGTTGTCGTAAGGGACTTCTACATGATGTTTTACAACTCCCTAGGCAGAGTACCTAACCGTTGTAGTAATAGTATAGGCAAGACTCGAGGGTTGTTATCGTTCTATAAGGGAATAGGTTGGGAAGGATTGATCACGGTATAACATAATTCTAGGGGTTGAGAGAAGTTTATTTTTGAGCTTTTATATTTTATAGAAAGCATGTAAAATCATATGTTGAGAAGTTTGGTTTGGTTTTAGCTATTAAACTAATAATAAACTACGCTAATGGTGATAACAATATAATAAAAAGATTGTATTCATTTAATCATGTATTACTCCCTAGATTGCTTCTCCTAGTGTTGTTGCTTTGTCACCTTGTGATAATCTATGTAATTATTTCCTAAGTCATGAACAGATTACACGAACCTGCCGTCTACTTAATATTTCGTTGAGGCAATGCATAAGTAAGGTAGTATGAAGACTATTACAAGGCCCCCATGAGTATATTAAATGCATTTGAAATATATTAAAAGTGGATCAACCATATAAGGGGCAAGGTAGTATGAAGATTGTTACCCGATGGTATCCTTTCTACACAATCATGTTTCCCTAGACATGTCAACAGCGATACAGACAAAAGCTGGTTTTCTAAAGCCTAACATGCATATTTATTACAAGAAGCAACACCACTAAGATCTACATTCTAGGTTTCATACAATCATAAATGAACACAATAAGGAGTTTAGCCAAGCATGTTAAAGATAAATAAATAATAATAAATAATCAAACAACAAGACATATTAAATGATTAAGATAATCTTACTTGATTAAAACATGAATTGAAGGAGTTACAATTGGGTTTTGAAGCCCTAAAATCGTCCTAATAGGTTGCCAAACGAACTAGGGTTCGTCTCCCTTTTTACTCTAAAGTTACACACTTAAAACCCTAAAAACGGATTTGTATATATAGATAAATCGCTGTGACGGTGTCACGTTTTAATCGTGACGTTGTCATGAAAGATAATATTCTAGATCTAGGGTTGGGTCGTGCGAGCTAACTCCGTCGTGAAATCTTGTGACACAGTCGTGGGATGAATCATGACGGCGTCACATGTATCTTGTGACGCCGTCTCTAGCCGCTGAGAACATAATCTTGAGAGATGTTGGTATAGGTCCGTAGTCTAATCGTTTCTTCTCCAAATGAGCCCAAGTCACGTGTATTTCTTCCAAATGCCTCCCAAATGCTAAATACCTAAAAAGGAACGATTAAGTACTTATTTTGGGCATAAATGCACGATTTAAGGGGTTAAATGACCCCGAAAAAGTGTATAAAATTACACCTCATCAAGTATCCGCATCTCTTCACAAAAACCGCACCCTCGATAAGTGCCGCATCTTGAGCCATGCGGACAAGGCTCCATTAACGGGGGAAGACTGTAACAATCCGTTATTTCAGGTCATTTTACGACTCAATACTTTTCATTATTTATTTTTAGGGTTTTACGCGTTTACTTTTAATTTTCATCGTTTAGTTAAATCGCATAAACTAAAAATCACCATTCAACGTAAACGGACATCAAACAAGTAAAATATGTCAAGTAAGTGTTATATAATTATTACAAGGATAATTTATAACTTTTCATATTTAATTTTTATCGGTTACGTAAAACGTTTACGTTTCGCAATAAAATACATTTAAGCATACACAGAAGCATCAATACCCATCTATACTTCAACAAATACCCACTATTATACCCAAAATTAAATCATTTTCTACCTCATAAGCCTTATGGCCGGTTCTACATAGAGTATAACACAAATAAATTGTAAACTCTCCACTAGTATCACATCATATTAGTTCTTAACCAACATGTACAACCTTAAATCTAATTTTCCATTAATTGTCAAGTCTTTAGTGTCCTCTCCTTAATCCCAACCATTCCCTCCTCCTAGGGAGGAGGAGAGCACCTTATACATTGTCCTAATACCACTTCCTAGTCCATGGTTTAATACTCTTGACTATAAAGGAAGGTCCTAGGTAAGTTATAAACACTCATTTCACTTGCTAGAAAAACTAAACATCTCTTTTGTCTCTCTACATAAACTTAGGGTTTTCAAGATATAATTAGGGTTTCTTGATAAGTATTTAGAGTTAAATACTTGGGTTTGATTTGTGTATAATCTTCATCCATTCTTCTAAGGTCTAACATAAACCCTAATCTTTTCTAATTATTCATTTTCATATGTATATAATTGTTATATTGTTAATCACCATCTAGTATTTAATTTATAAGTTTATAAAATAAAACAAACATGAACATGGTTCGAATATACATTTATCTATGATGAAATGATTTTATAAAAGTGTTAATTAATTTATAAAGTTATTTGATAAATTAATTGTTAAAGTTATTTATAAAGTTTATAAATAAATGATTATGAAGACATGTTATTTAGACATTTTATTTAGACAAGAATGATGACCATAAATTTGAGGACATAAAGTATATACAAGATGTGTTATTAATTAAATTAGAGGACTTGTAATAATTTAATTATGTTAAAGTTTATAAATATACATACATACATACATATCTTACATTATATATAAGTGGATATAAGAATGATGACTCACCAACAACCATGCTACATATTATGCCACCTCACCTTAAATCAAAGCCATGTCATCATTTATATGCCACCTCACTTTAAATCAAACTCATGTCATTATTTTGCCACATCACTTTAAATCAAAGCCACCTCACCTCAAAACGCCTCCTAAAGCCACGTCACCAATCAATTTTTAAACAAATCCGAAAATTATTTAAAAATTTAGGCTCAGGTGGGATTCGAACCCTGGCGATTTGATTCATGAAGCAAATCTTCAACCACTCTACCAAACCTGTTTTTGTGATAGACAATTAAAAAAACAAACTAGTTATTCTTTAATAACTCCTAATTATTCAAAACAAACAGATTCCAAAACCTTGCCAAATTCGGTGGATTCAACTAGAAAATTCAAATCTGGGATTTAATTCTGAAGGGCGCCTTGAATCACGCCTAAAATCCCTAACCATACTCACAAAATCAAACACAAAATTAAAATAAACCCTAACCACGCTCACAAATCCGGTTATCTAATCCACCGAAAATCATCAAAGGTATCTTCTCAAAACTTTGGCTATCGTCATTTTTGTTTTTAATTTTTGTTCGATTCAATCGAATTATGTTAGCTAATCAATTTTGCGAACCATCATTCATGTTTGATTTTAGATTTCAAAACTGCATGCTCGAATAAGCTGCAAAGATGGTGCCTTTTTATCGTTTGTAGTATACACGTACGTTGCGTATGTAGAATAAGAGCATAGGAGAATATTAGGGAGCATGTATTCTCAAATATTAGTTTGAACACTTTTTGGGTTTCTTAATTATGTTTCATGGGTATCCAGGGGAGCAATATTCATCTCATCAACTTCTTCGTGCATTCAAGAATCGTTTTGGTTCCACTGATGAGGTATGCTCACTAATCTACGAATCGCTTGAAATTTTTCTGTGCAATCAAAATATGTCCTGCTGATCCAAAAAAAAGATATTATTATTTGACCCGTTATACATAAATTAGTTGGTTTGACTGAGAATTCATGGGCTTATAGCTTATTCAACTTCATAAGCTCAAGTGAATCTTATAGCTTAGGCGGGATTGGGATGCGTTGTTGTTGTTTTACAGTAAAGCTGTAAAGCTTAGTTTATAAGCTTTATGTAGTTTAATTTTGATGGTTTTTTACTGCTCATTTTGGATAATTTGTTGTAAATTTGATGTTTTTTACTCTGTAAGGATGAAAAGATTGTTAGTGGGTCAAATGACTATTAATATCTATCTAGAGTTTTTTTTTCAATGCTGCTATTTTTAAAATGTGATTTTAAAATGCTATTTTTACTGCTCATTTTGCATACAATGTCAGGAACATACAAGATAACCATTTTAGTATAATTATTCCAAAATGTGATTTTATGAGCAAGTTCTAGGCCGCACACTTTAATAAACAAACACTTTATACACGTACTGTTATTTTTTATTATGCTAGAACCGGTATAGCATTTGTAGTCTTTATTTAGGGTGCGTTTGGTTTGGAGCTTTTAATCACTATCCCTGCGATGGGATTTTCATAGTCACAGTATACGGGGGCTATTTTTAGTCCATATATAATTAAGATACCGGAAGTCATAAGCAATACTCTTGGAAACTAAAAAAAGAAGTTTGCCTATTTACTTTTTGATGAGCAACAATTATTGTATACGGACATGTGGATATTAAATAGTTTTCTGACTTTCATTGGCAGATATTTCACTTTATCAGTACTTACGCTGAAATTATATGTACCCAGTCATTCACTCTTGACGAGCTTGCACAGTGTATACATCATGTAGCAATTAGATCTTATTGTATTTTCTAAATGACTTCAGGATTCAGACCAGTGGATTGCAGGACAAACACCTTCTAGCATTTCTCTCCTGAAAACTTTAAGAAACTTGGAAGTAAATCCACATTTGTCATCTTTATTTTGTTTGCAAGTTATATGTATTATTTGTGCTGGCCGAATTAAGCAATGCAGGCGAATCACCACCTAAATGGACAAGACTTTTGTCCAACCTTTTTAAAGTAAAACATTTCAT
>BQNB010007876.1:0-91979 GCA_026074375.1 Tanacetum coccineum | reverse complement strand
TATAGAAAGGATATGTGATTTCTCACATATCAAAATTCCCCAAACTAAATGATTGTCGTGTCCTCACGCAATATTATATGCTCTAAAACCAAATACCTCAAAACTTCCCCAAACTAAATCTTTGAAAAGTAGCAAAGACTTTTGTGGGGAGAGTTAAGAAATCACAAGCTTTAAAACACCCTATTTTCCTATTTTTCAAAACATTTTTCCATTTTTTATGATTTTTTTATATATAAAACTACCTAGAATATTCCGACTTTCATTATTTCCATAATTGTTAGGGATCATAGAACAAGGTGCATTTCGATCCGAGAATGCCTCAAAAAGGATAGATTCATCGTCCCCGACTTTTCACTTGCTCCAAACCAAGATTAAAACAAAATCACCGCTAAATATTAGTTAAGATGCTAACACTACTCATATTTGCAACTTGTGAACTTTTCACTCCCGACAATTATTATATCTTAGGTGAATGTGCTATTTTGAATTTCAACTATAGATCAGCGTTTTACAAAATTCTATGTTTTCACGTTCTACTCGAGAATTGTGAGTTTGAAGGCGAGATCATCCCATGTAGCGACTTTCGTCTTGGCACATCCCAACCTTGCGGCTAAGTGACCAGGCTTTTGACACCCCACAAAGGCTAGTATCGGGACTCACGGACCTTAGGTTTCAAAAACTCTCAAGTTTCCCATATATACATAGCTTATTTAAAAACTTAAAATGAAATAGTCAAAGTTCAAAAACATATTTGAATTTAACAAAAAGAGATCTATTTATTAATTTAAACTTAATATTAAACATAACATTTATGTAATTGTAACCCTCGACCTTTTAGAAGGCTGCAACATTGGTTGTGAGCCGGCAAGAGGTAGTAAACTTTTATCAGCCCACAGTTTTTATTATTATTATATTTTTTATTTTTTCATCATTTTTTTATTTTTATTTTATTTATTTTATTTTTTTTATATATAAAGAAGACTTCTTTTTGAAAAATTCAAGTATAAATTTGAACTAAGACTAAAATTTTTGCTATACACTACATAAAAATTGTTGATTTAAGTTTAATCTCCAAAAACAGCACGTATTATTAATCCGGTTAAGAGCTTATGGGAGAAAAAGCCACAAATTACATACATGAGCTCTTAAGATTTCCAACTAATCCTTGCTTAGCATCCCACTCATACTTAACTCTATCATTTTTCGTTCTTCGTGAATTTCCGCGAACGCTTAGCCTAAAAGTTAAGGAACAAGCTAGAGCTCAACACGCTCGATCGGGTCAAAATTTATTCTTATTCTACCCAGTAGGAAAGTCAAAATTGTGACAAAACACTTATTTGAAAATTTTTAAAATTTTCATAATTTTTTTTAATTTTGGTAGGAAAACGGGGTACGTGAGAACAACGACACAGGTAGGTAAGATTATATCAAAGATATACTACTCCATACTAAAATTAAACATTGTCCTCAATGTTTCCTAGCCTAAGACTTAAAAACCCCATACTAGAACTCAAAAAGTCGAATGCATAATCCAAGCGTGGAGAAAGCATCACAAAAATCTTAAGCCGTTTATCAAGTATGTTAAAAGATAAATGTTAGTCGATAATAATCTTAGGATATCGGATTTCCCCAAACTAATGGCAAACAAAGGCTCAGAAGCTCGAGTGGACCAGGACAAAACACAGAACACGAGAACAAACAACAAGAATCAGAAGAGTACAAACAACAAGAATCAGAAGAGTACAAGCCTCCTCACATCACAACAGAAATAAGAAAGAAAATAGGAGGATAAACATATGGTGCCTCCCACGAAGCGCTTCGTTTTTAGTAACCGAGTCACATAGGTTCAACCTAGCAAACAATCACAACAACAACAAACACAAAGATCAGAATATAGTACAAAGCCTCCCACATCTTAATAGAAATAAAGAAAGAGAATAAAGAAAAAAGGATAAGCCTTGGTAGCCTCCCGACGTTAGCATTTTGGTTATTGGTAACCGAGTCACATAGCTTGACTCGATCTCTGAATTCCATTCGTCCTTGGGAGGGGGGGTGGATGAGAGTGGAGATCCGGACAACCATTTACGGTGTGTGTGTGCCCCTCCGAAATAGTGCTTAAGTCGTTTGACAATTGAACTTTTGAATTTTGATCCGTCTGAGTGAGAATAAATTGGCAGTGCCATTTGTGAAAAACTTCGATTATAGTTACAGGGCCGGACCATCGGGTTATAAGCCTTTCCCGAGAAATCTTTAACGAATAGTTAAAAAGCAAGACTTGATCACCAACAATGAAAATGCGGTTTTTTGATCTTTGGTACGTGAATGCTTCTTTGTCCTCTTATCCTATAAAATCAAAGAATTCTCGAATGCTTGACACGAAGCTCATTAAGTTCATTAAGTTGCAGCTTTCGGTGATCGCCCGCGGTTTTAAGATCGAAATTAGTGTTAGGAATTATACTTTGAGTTGATTATGACAAAACATATTAAAGATGGAGGATCTACAAGACAAAGCTAGAAAAACATTAATTGCTGATTTAAGATTAGTCAAAACATTATTTAATGCTTCAGTTTCTAAAATAAAAATATCAACATAATTTTGATTGAAGATTAGTTAAATAGAATTTCATGCGATTAAATATTACCTAATTTTATTTGATCTTATCTTATCCTTGAAAACCCAAACCCCTCTAGTATATAAAAGAGAGGTAGTCGTCTAAGTTTATCATTCATTTTAATTTCACAGTGTAAACCTAAAGGTGTGTTTGTGAACTCTATGCGTCAATTCTTTGTAAGACGCCTAGCTTAGTAGCACTTATTAGTACTTAGTAGTATAGTAAGACCTTTGTAGCCTGAATCAAAAACAATTAAAGGCATATTAAAGATTAGTATAACACCTTGTTCCTAATTATGATTGTATTATTATTGTTATTCACTGGATCATGATTATGATATCCTATATGATGCTAGACTCGTAGATCAATATGTGGTATCAGAGCCCATGGCTCTCGATCTAGGAACTACAAGGTGTCGGTTATGTGTGGGGGGGGGGGTCTGTGCATGTCCATGATGTCCCTTAAGGCCATAAAACCCTATTCTGAAAATTGAATATGGTGCGAACATATTTATCTTCTGCTTGATTTGATTTTGTTCTTTATACGGTTTTATTGCATAACATAATCATGCGTAATTTTGGTCTGGGACCAAACCCCATTATTAATTCAACTGGCTATGGGAGTGTGACTGGGATCAACGTGGGATGAACCCAAGCTGAGATACAAAATTTTTGGTTTTGTCTCTGGTAATAATAGCTCCTTTTATCAAACCCTATTATTATTTTGGCGATTTGATCAAGATGGATCAATGGGCGGTTTAAAGGAGTAGTAGATCTGGGACCAACAATGATCCAAAACTGAGATGAAAAACATGTTTGTAAGCACTATTTTAAAAAAGAAAGAGATTAATGTATGTTTGGATACTTTTTATTGACTGGATCTCTGGCGTGTTCGTATTGTTGCTTAAACCAAAAAAATAAAAGATTAGGTTATTATAAACTCTAGTAGAAGCAACAGCAGGCTATGAAAGGGGCATACAGTAACTAATCCAGGTTTTATGGTTTTTGGTTGTGTAACATAATAGATACATTTTTTATGTGTCGATGACTGGACATGTATAGCAGCTATGAAGGAATGTTTGAAGGTCAATAATGACATCTTCACATATAAACAAAAAGGTTTATTACTACCATGAACACTCGTTGTATCGATTCCTGCTAGGGTAATATGGTGTTCCTACCAGTTGCTCGTTGTTACTATTGGTCGCTGTCGATGTTTTACACATGTTGTATGTCGTTTACTGCTGGTAGTTCACATTTATGCTGGCACTCAACGGTTTCTATTGGTTGTGTATACATTCATACTGGTCAACATTGTGCTGGTTGAAGAAAGCGCAGATCAAGAGTATTTTCGCAATCCACTCGCAACAATCATGATATCTTTTGTGATAGATTTGAGACATAAATATGGTCACTATGACATTTTTGGTTTGTAAGGGTAGTTTTGTCCGATATAGCAAGTTTGTAACCGCTCGCGTTGCCTATTATCGTATGACACACACATTTTGGGTTTGTAACGCGTTTGGATCTTGAAACGATGAAGTAAATTTGAATACAGAGCTGGAAAAGGAAATGAAAACTGAAAAGTTGCATAAGCTAAAAAAATGAAAGCTAAAGCTACAATTCTACTAATAAATCCTACTCCTCTCTCGCTTATGTGTGAAGTGAGAGGTATTTATAGCCTGCCAGGAATGTTCTAGCCCTTGCCTTGAGTCCTCCAATCCTTTCAATCATGACCCTTTGATTCCTTCAATCATTAATAAGTAGATCATGACCGTTGGATTACATATGTGCACACACGGATTGCCAGCATGGCAATCCGTATGGTGACCATAGTTTACTTCTATGAGTGATTAGAAGATAAAAAACATCTCATTGATGCTTCCATTGATGACGTGGTCCTAATTGCTTGAGTGAGCTACTAAGGAGGCTTTTGAGAAGACCCTTTTTGTCCTTGCCATAAGTGATGTAGAGCCCTTGAATTGACTATCCTGCCCAACAATTTGATAAAGCCCTTTGAATTACCCTGGTTAGTTAAATAAAGATGATGATGAACAGTACTTTTGCTTTGGCACCATTTTTTTAACTGAAAACGTTTTATTTAGTTTTAACTTTGCCCTATTGACATAATAAGCCCTTGTCTTTCTTATCTCAACTAGTAGTGTAAAACAACTTTCTGAAATTGCAAGAATAGTCCTTGGAGTTTATTAAAGAGGGTTAGTGGGCTAGTAAATGGGCTCATGAATGGGCCTTTGGGCTAATTGGTATCCGGGTATAGAATTTAGGTTTTTATCCATTTAAAAGGATACCCCCCCCCCCCCCCCCCCCTCTAACAGGCCCAATAAGGGGTGAGGATTCATTTTGGACATTTGTGAAACTTTGAGGGCTGAAATGGATTATTGTGGGGTTTTGTCTTTTAGTGGTTGACTGTTGTTGACCATGTTTGACTGGATTTGACTGAAGGCTTGACTTTTCTGGCTTCGGCTTTGAATTCTTTGGCTTCTTTTGTACTTTTCTGATTCTCGTGTTCGTGCTTGTCCTTTTTTGACTGTTTTCTTCTGATTTCTGATATATCCGTACCTGCACACACAAAACACAAATACAAGCACATTTTTGGTCTGTTTTGGGTTTAATTGGGCATTTTTAAGCATAAACGGATATGTGTATTTTGCACATATCAATGCGCACTAGAAATTCCTATTTTCTAAATAATTCAAACTGTAACCATTCCAGACGTCTAAACAAAGGACGTGCTCCAAACATAGTCAAACCCGAGCTCATACTATCGTTGAAGTTGCATCCATGGATGAACGTACCATGGACGAGCTACTCCGGGCATCCTACGAAAGTGTACGGATAAGCAATTATGTTTTACCAAAAATTATGCGACCATTTTTGGAGATTAATCGAATTTGCTTCAATTGGTTCAAGCTAACCCCTTATTACGGTCGTGAGAGAAAAATCCTCATGCTCATCAATTACTGTTTCAAAAGGGATTACTCGACTATACGATTAGGAATATGCCTAACGAAGTGATTAAGCTTATGATGTTGTACTAGAAAGACGATGTGGTTACACCATATTTAGGACAAACTTTAATCAAATTTGTCCATTACAGAAATGGGTCCCACTACTCGCATATGATTGCTCTCGTGCTCCGAATCGGAGAAAAGGTATTTTAAAAACTAGACAACTACTCTATCATCGTAAAGTGGGGAGCCCTTGGCTTCAACCATTTTGGAAAAATATTTCGACGGCTACTAGAATATATTTGTTTCCTCTAGACGACGGAAAAGGTCCCATAAAATCGATACCCCAAACATCGAAAATTTCACAAACTTGGATTGCATTTTGAGGCATCTCATCTCGATGTGAAATCTTGCCTTGTCTTTGACATGCATCACAAGATTTGATCAATTCGTAAGCATCCTTATAAATTGTAGGCCAAAAGAAACCGGCATCAAATACTTTCCGAGCTGTGATGTTGGCACTGTGATGGCCCCCGGTGGGTCCTTCATGGCAAGCCTTGAGAATTTCAAGAGCTTCTTGGCCAAATACACATCTACGGATGATTTGATCTGCACATGTTCGAAAGAGATAGGGATCATCCCAAAAGTAATGCTTTATATCCTTGAAAAACTTCCTCTTTTGTTGGGTTGACATTCCTTTGATAAGAAAATTCCCCGCATGGTAATTTGCTATATCGGCAAACCACGGGGTATTTTGGTCATCATGAGAAGTCACCGTATTCAATGTTTCAAGAGGAAAAGTTTCATTAATCTCCTTAGGATCAAAAACATTCTCATACGGGTTTTCAAGACGAGAGAGGTGATCGGCTGCATAGTTTTCAGCTCCTTTGGTATCGATTACTTTGAAATCAAATTCCTGAAGAAGTAAGACCCATCTAAGCAATCTTGCTTTGGCGTCTTTCTTGTTGAAGAGGTATTTCAAGGCAGAATGGTCCGTGTAAACAACACTCTTGTTCATGATTAGATATGATCGAAACTTCTCAAAAGCGTAAACAACCGCAAGCATCTCTTTTTCGGTTGTTGTATAATTCGTTTCTGCTTCGGTCATTGTTTTGCTTGCGTAATGAATTGGTCTAAAATGCTTCTCAATCCTTTGCCCTAGAACCGCACCTATTGCATAATCACTTGCATCACACATGATTTCAAAAGGTTGGTCCCAATTTGGAGCAATGAGAATTGGAGCTTCGGTTAACTTCTTTTTCAATGTTTGAAAGGCTAGAATGCAATCTTCCGAGAAGATAAAAGGAGTGTTTTTCTCTAAGAGATGGGTCATGGGTCGAGAGATTTTCAAAAAGTCTTTGATGAATCTGCGGTAAAAATCAGCATGCCCGAGAAAACTTCGAATCCCCTTAACGGTGGTTGGGTGAGGTAGCTTAGAAATCACATCGATCTTAGCTTTATCGACTTCAATTCCTTTCTTCGAGATCTTATGTCCGAGTACGATACCTTCTTTCACCATGAAATGGCTTTTTTCCCAATTTAGAGCTAAGTTGGTGTCTTCACACCGTTTAAGCATTTTTTCTAGATTGGTGAGGCACGTAGAAAAAGAATTTCCAAAAACCGAGAAATCATCCATGAAGACTTCCATTGTCTTTTCAATCATGTCATGTAAGATTGCCATCATGCACCTCTGAAACGTACCTGGTGCATTGCATAAACCAAAAGGAATGCGGTGATAAGCAAACGTTCTGTATGGGCAGGTGAATGTGGTCTTTTCTTGGTCATTTGGATCAATTGGAATTTGGAAATAAACCGAGAAACCATCGAGGAAACGATAGTACTCATTTCCTGCAAGTCTCTCAAGCATTTGATCCATGAACGGCAAAGGGAAATGGTCTTTTCTTGTAGCTTCGTTCAACTTACGATAATCTATGCATACTCTCTATCCCGTTACAAGTCTTGTCGGTACTAATTCGTTATCATCATTGGTTACTACGGTCATTCCTCCTTTCTTTGGTACACAGTGTACTGGGCTCACCCAAGGACTATCCGAGATTGGGTAGATCAATCCAGCGTCAAGAAGTTTTTCAACCTCTTTTTTAATGACATCATGGATCTTTGGATTAACCCTTCTCTGATGTTGGACCGCTGGTTCATAGTCGTCTTCCATTAGAATTTTATGAGAATAAAATTCTGGGTTTATACCCTTAATGTCAGAGAGCTTCCAAGCAATTGCTTGCTTTCGGGATTTAAGAACCTTTATGAGAGCGGTCTTTTCATCATCGCTCAAATCTTTGGCAATTATAACAGGCAACTTGTTGTTATCTGCTAAAAATGCGTATTCGAGATGAGGTGGTAAGTCCTTAAGTTCAACCTCAGGAGGTTCATCGATTGAAGATTCGGTAGATTTACAAACTTTAAGCTCTTTCTTGATTTTTGGTAAGTAATTTCCTTGATTTAGTGATGGCGAAGGATCACTATTGAGAAGAGATTCGAGAAGGAAAAAAAAAAGAAAAAAAAAAAAGAGAATGTCACACTCTGGTCGTAATATTGACTTCATCAACTGTCCGGTAAGTTGGATAATCGGCATATAGCAGAATATGTATCAGCTTCTTCCAAAAGTAGAAAAATTACTACCCCGGAAAGGGTCGAAGTAGAATTTGAAAACAATTCGGATTCGTATCCGGGAGAAGGATTGCCATACGCAACTGAGTCGGAAAAATTCAAGTCTTCTTTGTGAGTATGCTGCACACATAACATCAATAGGAGTCAACTTTCTTCAATGATTCGAGATGTTGTATTGAATAGAAGGCGTATCACCACATTTAGGGTTAAAGATTGATCTCATTTTACGAGTAATCTCTCCTTCATAAACCATCAATTTTTTAAAAAAAAAGCATGAGTATCCTAAGAAAAAAGGTCTCCCTAGAGTATTATCGGTCGATCGATTGGATCGGGATATGAATTAAGAAACAACAAAATAGGCCAGAAAGTAGAACTTTCTTTCCTTGACAAAAACGTTCTCGGCTACACCGGTTGGTTTAGAAATTGTTCGGTCGGCTAATTCTAACACCATCTTTGTATCATTCTAGGCCCCGGGAGTCCAAGCTTTTTCCAAATGGAAAGAGGCATGAGATTTATGTAGCCCTAAAATCGGCTAGGGCTAAGCAATTATAAAAACTCCAAAAAATCAAATGGGGATAAGAAATCGACGGTGGTCACCTGCTTTTCCGGAAGAGCTTTTTAAGACAACCGCAACTACAATTTTCATTCAAAGATGTCTTGGTTAATTCGATTAACTTGTCTTTGTTATTAAGCATCTTTTTGAACATCAAAGAAAACTTTGGCATATGAATGAGAGCATCCATAAAACTTAGCTCAAAGTGAAGATTACGGAAAATTTCCATAAACTTTGAAGCTAGGATATCATCCTTTTCACGAATTTTTTCTTTTGCAAGTCTTGAAGGGTAAGGCAAACTAGTCTTGGTCTTTTGAACAAAAGAAGGCTCTTTGATTGGTTCTTTGTCTTTGTTTTGATCTTGGACCAAAGGAGGTTGGATGTCTTCGGTGCTCGGTAGCTCCATATCCTTTGTCACCTCGGGTTCCTTTTCCACCACCGACGATGAAATTGGAGGTCCGTCATATGAGGCACCACTTCGTGTGGTAATTGCCTTGGGGGGGGTTTCGTTCCTAGGGTTAGAATTGGGTATGAATTGGTAATCGAACTTGAACTTGAAGCTTGGTTGGTATGATTGTTTTGTATGAAACTTAGCATCATATTTTGAAAATCATCTTGCTTCTTTTGAGAATCATTGTAAACTCTTTGAAAATCATTTTGCTTCTTTTGAAAATTATCCAACTTCATTTGCAAGTTATTCATGTTCGCATCATTAGCCTTAGCATAACTTTCAAATTCAGTTTTAAAAACAACCTTGGAATTTGTGAATCAGGAGGGTAAAAGACTTTGAATTACCAAAGGTTGATAGATGTGAGGTGGTTTGGTATGGTGGGGTTTGATAAACGGCTCCTTGATTGTTTTGGCGGTTTTGGTTAAAATTGCCTCCACGGTTTTGATTTGAATTAAAATTGTTTCCCTGATATCGGTTTTGGTTTCCTTGGTTGTTTTGAACATTTGGAGATGAGTTTGAATTCCCCGGTGGTCTCATTTGGTTTGCCAAATTAGGAGGATTTCTTTGAACAAAATTACCAACGGCGGCGGTTTGTTGGAATTGATAAATGTTATCATGAAAAACGGGAAATTCATTCCTTGTTAATGGACAATTGTTGAAGTTATGATTTGATCCACATGTGACACAAACTTCCTCGACTGCTTTGACGGTAGCAGGAGTCGTAGCATTCTTTTCACTAATCGCTTTCTCTAAACGGCTCATTCGAATATTCATTTTGTCTTCAAGTAAGGCGGCCATTTGTTGAATCTCGAAAGAATTATTGGAAGGTGAAGAAGTAGAAGAAGGAGCATTCGTAATCGCTCTTGAATCATTCGGACGACTTCTTGAATAACGCACTTTGGATTTACTTTCGATTATGGCTAAACCTTCTCGAGGCATCTTATCTAGAAAATTGCCACCCGCGGCGATCTAAACGGCATCTTGATCATTGGTATTCAAGGAATTGTTAAACGTATCAAGTTGGTGTAATTCCGAGAAACCATGATGAGGACATTGACGAAGAAGTTCTTTGAAATGTTCCCATGCTTCGTTGAAGTTTTCATTTGGTTTTCTGGTTTGAAAGGTAGTGTTTGTTTCGTAGGTAAAAGTTGTTTTTGAAGGTGGAAAGAATTGGTTTATGAACTTTGAAACAAGATCATCCCACGTAAGAATTGATCTAGGAGGTTCCTTATCTCAACCAAACTGGGCTTCACACGTTAGAGAGAAAGGAAAAAAGTAAAAAGCTTAATCGAAGTGTTCGGAACTTCGGGATGTCTAAACGTTGAAGTGACCTTGTTGAAAAATCAAAGATGATTATGAGGGTCTTGTCTACCCGTGAACTTATTACTTTGCACAAGGTTGATCAAAGGTTGTTTAAGCTCAAAATTGTTTGCATTTATCGGTGGAACAACAATTGCATCTTCGTATCCCTTAATGGGAGCTTATAGCATTTGAGCCATGGTACGATTGTCGGCCATTGGAATCTCGAGTTCCTCAACAATAACCGTTGTTATTTGTTGTTGTCGACGATTTCGATTACGAGCTTGAGTCGAGTGCGCATGCACTAAAAATAAAGAAATTAATAAGAAAACACAAATTACACTAATTTTTTTTAGCAATCTATTTTAAACGGATACACGGAAGACAACTTAAAACCAAATAATCAACTTACTTTACGATAACTCTCAAAAATTGCTTTTCAAGGTGAGCCGTACTTCGTAAGTGACACAAATGGCAAGTTTTTGAATTTTTGGTTTGATTTGGGAACTTTTCAAGTTCACCGGAACTTATTTATGATAATACCTCAATTGAAGGTATTATATGTTGGTGTTCTTTTACCAACTTTGTATATTTTTTTTATTTTTTTTAAAGGATAATTTTTTTATATTTTATAATTTTCTTTTTATATGTTTTTATGATAACTATACTAAAAAGAAAAAGAAAATATTTTTTACTTTTTATATTTTTATTTTTTAGATTTTTGAAATTTTTAACAAA
This sequence comes from Tanacetum coccineum, assembly GCA_026074375.1. Taxonomy (NCBI): domain Eukaryota; kingdom Viridiplantae; phylum Streptophyta; class Magnoliopsida; order Asterales; family Asteraceae; genus Tanacetum; species Tanacetum coccineum. The sequence goes on along the minus strand of BQNB010007876.1, from coordinate 80,733 downwards.
AATAAACTTTTGAGGACGAAAGGATCTTCAAACCAAATCAACAAACGTAAAAACGAAGGAATCTTAAACACAAGTCCCTGGCACGGACGCCAAAAACTTGATGAAAATTTTTATACACTAATAAAATATACTATATAATACCACAAGAGCAATTAAGAAAATTCCCTAAGGAAAATTCACTCTAAAAGATATATATATATATATATATATATATATATATATATATATATATATATATATATATATATATATATATATATATTTATATATATATATTTTATTATTTATGTATATTTAACCGGGAGTTATGATAGCAAACGGTCATTTCCCCAACGACTTGCGAAATTGAAACCACGTTTTAGCTTGGATTATGATTTGAATGAGAGGAAAGATATTTTTGAGTTTCTATAACTACTAATTAAAAGCAACAATTAAAATGAACAATTAAAAGTTATTAAACACTTAAACAAATTAACGGGAGCAATTAAAAGCGACAAATAAGCAAATATACTAAATTTAACTCCTAAAAATGTAAACTAAATTTCTAAACCTAAAATAGGACAAAAGAAAATTTTAAGAAAAAGAAAAACATTTTTTTGATTATTTTTGAATTTTTTATGAATTAAAAACTATTTTACTCTAATTAAATCCTAAAAAATAGCAAATTAAGTACTAAAAATTTAGAAAAATGATTTTTAAACTTAGAAAAGTCTAAAGTAACATAAAAACTCAAAAAACTATTTTTAACTATTTTAAAAATTAAAATCCTATTTTTAAACTTAAATTTAAAACTCAAAAATGAAAATTAAAATCTAAAAGTGGTGAAAATGATTTTTCTTAATGTAAACCTAAAGCTATTTTTTATAAAACTAAAAACTATTTTTTGTAATTTTCTGAAACTTTTTTCTATTTTTTATGTATTTTCTAAGATTTTATCTTTCGAAAAACTATTAAAAATAAACTAATTGATGGAAAAATGTGAAAAATTCAGGAAAAGTCTATGATTCAACAAAGATCAAAGGAAAAATAAAAGAAAACTAACAGCTTAACAAATAAGCCGGGAAAAAGCTTATATAAGCTACGGCTTATTGAAAATTAGTAAGAGGAAAACGTGTATAAAGATTAAAAAGAAAGGGAGGTTGACGGATGAGCTATTGTAGCATGATGGTAAAGAGTGTGTGTTGTGTGTGGGAGGTCGTGGGTTCGAGGCAGGCAAACCCCTTTTTGCTTATTTTTTTATCTTTTTACTTTTATGAAAAACTGAATATTAGGACTTAAAGAAGACACAAATCTAAGCAACTTTAATAAAAGGTACACTAGCTTAAACTCAAAATTAAACTTTTTAAAAGCTTTTGAAAATGGCAGGTCAGTAAGTGGCCTTTTGAGCTTTAAAAATCCTTGATTGCAATTAAGTGTTTGCACAATGCTTAATATAAGCTCATTTTTGAAAACAAAAGGTGTTCTGAATAGCTTATGAGTTGCTTAAGCTAATTATGAAAAGAAATTTGAGCTGGAAACACTGAAAAACAATTGAAATTGATGGTTAAGGTGACAAACTCAGGAAACAACTCAAAAAGCTCAAAAACAATATAAGCTCAAATGCTCAATAAGCTATGTTAGATACTAAGCTTTTGAAAACTACTTTACCTACATATAAGCCCAGTAACCAAATCATAAAAACCTAAGCTATAATATGGAAATCTTAATTTAAAAACTAAAATCTAAATCCTACTGTTTTTGGACTTTTTTGCTTTTTAGTGACTTTTAAAGCAAAATTAAGCTAACTAATTAAGTTGAAAATTAAAAATAAGCTAAGACTTAACTAAAGCTATATAAAGACTAAAATATTTTTGAAATTAAGCCTATAAATCCTACATTTACTAGCTCAAATGAAGATCAAAAGTTTGGCAGCACTAACTGATATTAGTGCTGTTGATGTAAATGGTATACCACAAAAACTCAAGTGCAGGCTTCCTTTGGGGTATAGCCTGCATAATACACTCTATGTAAGTGTATACAACACAATTCAAACACACACAAAGTTCTAAACAGCTTAGATCAAAATTAAGCAATCAAAACTTAAGCCATAAAGTACCCTGGTGCTGAGATGACAAAATAAGCCATAACTTTTTAAATTTTTAAAACTAAACTTTGAAATCTCACTTCCTAATGATTATAAATGAATTAGAAACTGACTCAAGTAAAATTGAGGACTCACTTTGACTTTTTGATGTCAAACTAGCTTATACCAAACACTCCTTAACATAAGACAGATTTTTGATTAAGCTCTTAAAACTAAAATCTACTTATTTAAACTAGATTACCAGGTTGCTATAAGTTTAAAACAACTTAATTAAACACAAGTTAACCACTGAATTAAGCTAAATACCAAAATCTACTATTATACTAATTATATTTCTGGCTTTTCTATGGATTTTTATAACAGATATAAAAAAACTACTTTCTATGACTATTAAGCTAACAATAGATGATAGGAAATAGATAATAAGCATAATGGAGGACAAGTAAACACAAATAAGCAGATAGCATAAGCAAATAAGCACATTTATAAGGTAATAAGCAGATTAAGCAAAACTAAACTATGAACTTTAAGAACAAAAATTTAAAAGGAGAACTTACATAAGCTTCAGCTAAACAGAAGCATAAACTTAAATGGCAGCTACAAGCTCTAGCTTATCCAAATGGATAAGCTAGTATAAGTCCATGGAGACCCTTCCATTATAGGTCTCCCTTCCAAAAGCTTAATATTCCAAAAGCAAAGGTACTTAGCTATTTTAAAGGTTTAGGTATGATTAAGGTAAGTTTTGAGCTCAATTATTAGCTTAGAGACTAATAAGAGCTTTATAGGAGCTTATGAACTTTAGCTTAACATTTGATAGGAAAAGAGAAAGCTTATGAAAACAAAGAGCTTATGAGAGACTATTTAAAACTGAATTTTTATTAACATAAAAACTTGATTACAATGCTTAAAAGGAGATTACATAAGCTGAGAAATGAAATTAAGCTAAAACTTAAAAAGCTATTAAAAATCTACTATTAGCTAACTAGTTGTGTGTGTGTGAGGGGTGAGAGCCTTTTTATAGCTGCTGATAGAAGATTCTAGGCCTGCCTTCTTGCCCACGCTCCTTCTAATCTTCACCATCCATTTCTTCAATCATTGGATCAATGATCTCATCCGTTGGATCAAGTGTGGACACTCAAGGATTGCCAAGCTGTCATTCTTGATGTGACAGCTTGTGCTACTTCTCTGAGTGATCCAAGAGTAAAACCCACCTCTCCTTGTGCTTTCTTCCATAGCCACGTGGCTTTGATGCTTAAGTGATCAATTAGAGCCCTTGATTTGACATAATTAACCCTGCCATTGTGTAAACGAGCTCTTGAATTGTCGTCCTTGACCTTCAATTTTGAAAAGCCCTTTGTTTTAACCTGTGGGTAAAAATGGGGAAGACGGGTGAATAGTGAAATGGTTTCGCGCCCTTTTTAACTATAAACGGGTAAGTTATATTTAAACTTTGGGACTTTGGCAAAATTGGCCCTTGTGTTTGGTTTATTAAAAGTTGTAGTGTAAAACATCTTTAAGAAAGGGCAACTTTAGTCCTTGGATTTTTATAAAAGGGAAATGGGTTTAGGGTTTTGGGCTTTTGGATCCGGGTATGGCCCATTTAGGTTTAGGGACCATTTGTGTGATTTTTGAAACTTGAGGGACTATTTGGGTAACATTTGGGATTTGTCTTCTAATGAGTTGACTTCTGTTGACCCATAGTTGACTAAAGGTTGACTTTTTCTGGCTTTGGCTTTGCATCTTTAGCTTCTATTGTGCTCTTCCATTTCTCGTGTCCGTGTTTGCCCGTTTTTGACGGTTTTCTTGTGATTTTTGAAATATCCGTACCTGCACACACAAAACACAAAAACAAGCATATCTTTGCCATTTTTAGTGTATTTTGGGCTTAATTGGGACATTTTAGGTAATAACAGATATGTGTATTTTACACTTATCACTACACCAAATCCAAATCATAATCCTAATCCTAATCCTAATCCTAATCCAAATCCAAATCCTAAACCCGTTTACAAACCAAACGCGCCCTAAATGAGTTGTTACAAAAGTCAATTTTGAAGTAAATGGGTTGTTACAAAATGGGTTGCACATTAAGACATTTAAATTTGAAGTTGTAACTTTTTATTATATGTGTAAGTATTGATTGCAAAAAAAAGTTGAGGCAAAGAATGGGCTGAACATAAAGACACTTAAGTTTTTTTAGAACGACAATTTTTTAACTATCTCTCAAATTTGACATCACAAATTTATCTCATATTTTCTAAGCAATACTTGAACCCATAGCTATTTGGTTGGGGACTTCTCACACAACATGGGTACCATCAGGACACAAGCTCCTTGGTCATATGTGTAAGATTTGTTTGAGATCAAATGTGTTTTGGTGCCCATTCTTGTGTTCCTCAAGTTCATGTCCGAACTTGAGAGACGCAGATTGGGAATTAAAATACATTTAATCTCTATTTTTACGTAAAATGTAAGTACTAATTTAAGATTATCTATATATAATATTTTTTACAATGAACGATATTGGGAGTTACTTTACTTTATTTTTCAGCTTTAAATTTGGGTTAATGAACTCAATATGCATCCACTTTTAAAGAGAACATATAGATGGTAAAGATTTTTGAAAGTTTGAAAAGTTTTCAGAAGTCCCACATATGTGGAGGTTGAAGACAAAAATGATTATATATTCATGAACATATGTGTCAAATTTGTTTGAGATCAAATGTATTTTGGGTGATGTGTCATCGTGTGGTGTATAATTAATGATTATCAAGTTTTACATTTATATTCAGCCGATAAACCTAAAGACAACACTTTAACGGGCAGTATACCCGGTCAAGATGTAGCTTCGCGGTAAGTAGAGTGTCGAACACTAAGAGCGAAAGTAACCTAATATTCTATCGGTATTTTAATCTATCTAGATTAGTCTACTTATGGTTCCCCCTCCCCCCCCCCCCCCCACCCCCATCCCCTACCCCCCCCCCCCCCCCCCCCCCCCCCCCCACCCCTGCTATACATATTTACTAGAGGTAAATGGGGGGGGGGGTTCAGCCTAAGAGACTGGCACAGGTTTGGTGGTGACAATAATTAATTCTAAACACAATAAACACTAAAGCAAATAATCACAAGATAAAGAAGCGGTACAAGCCAAATAATAGAAAACTGGATTAACCATGTTAAATCTGATTAAATGTTGATTTGTTTGTTTAGTGCAATGGCTACTTATTTCGAGGCGGCATATCATTCTTAAGACTTAGGCGGTTCTTCATCCTAAGACCTTGATACGAACAATACTGTCACGATTAACGCATCCACATAAAGCATCCATTAGTGTAATTATAATCTATCATAGGGAATTAAAGCAGTGGTGATCCTGTTAATACCCTAGCCCATCAGGACTTTACCCACTTATTGCTTGATGTTGTCTTATACACCGGTAGTCCACCACCCAAATCAATTACCAATTAATTAAGAACAATACTGGTTGAACAATTATCGGGTTACATGCCGATCCAACTAAGCTCATAATCAAAGGGTAAGGATAGGGTGTCATTTGTGATCCTATTGGTCCGGGCATACAAAACACAACATGGAGAGCTATCTCGGCATCTAGGTTACTGGTTAAGTCTCACCAGACCCAGTTGAATGATAGGTCGCATGTACAAGCACATAAACAAGTATAAGACAATAAACATAATTAAACAACAACAATAAATTAAGCAAGCCGGATTAAAACAAACCAAACATTATAATCTTCATTAACATGGCTAATACCCGAGGGTATTAGCCCACAATCATTGTAATGTTACAAGCGTGATCAAACAATTAGCAATCGAATGATTAAGAAAGTAAGAATTACACGATGTCTTCTATGGAATTATGGTTGGTGTTTGACCTTGGCTGCCTCTAATATCTTGGAAAATTCGACTTCAGAGTGTATGGTATGGAGAATGTAATTGTTGCACACTAAAACTCACTTTTGAGTCTCGTATTTATAGTGTCTGAAAAATGCCTCGATACGCCGTATGGAGTAAGGTGCATACGGCGTATAGGGCTAATTTCCTTGGAGTTCGCGATAAGATCAAATCAATCAAGATTAATTGCCATCAATCACATTAACTGCATATCTTTGACTGATGACCAGCTGGGCAGACGGCGTATAGGTGAACAGTGGTACGCCGGATCGGGAATTGATCATTACGCGTATTCTTGTGATGAGCTGGCGCTGATACGTCGTATCTTCTTTGCTGGATATGACGTATGGTAGCAGATAACAGTTTTCTTTAAATGTCTTCGTTTTAGTTCCAGAATTGCGCCTTTTAGCTTCGTCTTATATAAAAGTAGGTAAAATGTATGGGATAAATGATGGTAAAATATGACGTTATTTGATGATATGAAATATCCCCCCACTTGAATCCTACTTGTTCTCAAGTAGACTTTAGAAAGGTTTTGAAAATGTATCCCAACCGAGGTCAAGGATTTTTCCGTTAAGCACTTTTTTGTTCTAACAGCTTGTACAAAACAAAGCTCCTCACGAAATATGGGAATGAAAACACTCAGATCACTCAACTTTCTAGGGTGTAACATTTAATTGGTACGCTCATTTGCTCGGTCGTGATTAGCTTCGTATCCTAGGCTTGGCAAGGATACACATCTCCACCTCTAGAGCTAAGGAGTAACAAGTCAAAAGGTAAATTGGGTATTTATAAATAGGCTCGGGTTTAATCATTCTTTTTAGAATGAAGAATGATATAGGGTGTGGAGCTTCTGACTTTCACCGAAGGTCGTCGTCAAACAAGGCAGCTGAGACATGCATACATGGCCGTAACGACAGAATAGACATCCATGCTCTTACACATCCTCATTCGAGTAGATCCTAAGGTTAGTTATCAGCGGACAAGGGGCGAAAGTTTAAAATAGTTGTTAAATACTGCCACAAATATACACACAAACAAATAGAGCTAAATGCCACATAATAAGGTGCGATTGCTAGTAATTTTCCCCGACTGTTCCATGACAAAGACTTGAACATATAAACAAACACCTCGATCACATGAATGACAAAGACAACCTAAGTTGGCGTTCCCATAACGGTCAACTTCCCTTACATACCAAAGTTTACATACTTTACAAAATACGTGATGATATTACCCACTTTTTACAATACTTTACATCGTTGATTTTTTGCACGTATCAATGAATAATCGATCGTTTCAAATAATCTCTTCGGCATGAGCTCAATGAACCGACTATCTTTCTTTCAACTATATATTTTTTTTCAACAATACATCATAAATCTCAATGTAATTTACCGTCTTCACTATCATCATTCGTCTGGCTAATTTTCCTTTGAACTTTTCTTCTTTGGACATAATACATAATCGCGAAAGTAGCAAAACTCACGAGCTACAAATATTTCCATTGCATTGTGCAATTTTCCTGACCATTACAAAGATAGAAAAATTTTACTTTGACGCAGGAAGTACAAAACTTTACACGAAAGCGACTAGCAATATTGATTAAAATAGGCTTTAATCTACACGGTAGGCTAAGGTGTAAAGGTGAAACGAAACAATTTTAATTGGTGTGGAAAAAGAAAGGAATGGCTCAGCAGGTTGTTCTAGAGATATCTTTACTCTAAAAGTGAGAGTAAGCAAAGGGTTACACGGGGGTTAACTAACCAGTGTAGTTAGTTAATATTACAACATGTAGGCTTTTTGGTTTAATCCTAGAAATCTACCAGTTAAGCATGTTACTCCATCTAAATCCATAGTACTAATCATTGAGGTCTCAAGTGATATACCAGGCCAAGTTCTAAAGTCCACTACATCACCGGCACACTCATGTTTTTGTGGAATTTTAAGTAAGCAATTGGAAACGGATAGGCTTAATTCTCATAAATTGACATTAAGGGTTATAATGCACTAGGTAATGTAACTAGTGATTTTTCACAAAAAGTATGCTAAAAAAATTTAAAATTTGATCCATTTTTAAGCACTTTTAAGCATATAGCATTTTATTTGTGAAAATAAGGACAAGTACGTGCTAATTCTCCATCCCCCACTTAAATTATACAACGTTCTCGTTATATAGATAAAACATTTAAATAATATGGAAAAAAGAATTAGAACGAGGAAACTCCTTGATAGTTTGCTCCGGATGGTTCTCCATTTTGAGTGTTTGAGCAAAAAGGCGTGTTGACGAGGGCTTTAGAATGCCAATAAAAGTTTAACACATGACATTTTCAGATTATACCATTAAGTCGATTCCGTTTGCAGCAAGGTCCTGCATGAGAGTTTAGAAGTCGTTCGTGCAATTTGTACTTCCACTATCCTACAATACAGGAAAACAATTAAACACACAACTATACATGTTACAATACACCGTATCCAAACCCTAGAATACGCCGTATGTAAATCTGTGAAAACAATTTAAATACTAGAATTTAAAATACTGATAACGTCTAGGCATACATACGCCGTATCCTGAGGGGTTCGATACGCCATATGTGATGTCTGGGAAAAACAGATTTCAAACAAGTACTTTAATTCAAACGATGAAAATGAGACAAACAATATAAAACAACCGGGTTGTCTCCGGGAAAGCACTTTCGTTTTAGTTGGCGTTAAGTTCGACTTTTTCCTCTCTTCATTCTTTTATCGATTGGTTGCTGTTACGGTCATCCACGATCTTTTTTTGTTAAAGAGGTCGTAGTAGATGCAAGACATACTTCCAGGGGTTCTTTCCATAATGCTTATTTTGCTTGGTTCTACAGCAACGAATTCTTCATCAAGACCTATCAAATATCGTATGATTGTGAATTCCTCAGTTTTGCATAGCTTGTCCGGGTTATTGATGTCGCGACGAGCGGGAACTGGTATCGGAGAATATTCTCTGTCTATTATTTCGTAGATATCTTATCCATCCTGTACATCTAAGTATGGCTTATAAAATGAATATGAGCATGACATTTTGTAATTTTCATTTGATGTGTTGTTGAGGTCGCCAATCGTTCTTAGTACGTTCATTCACGTAAAATTCCCATAACCCGTTTTGGGTGTTTTTGTCAATCTCCCAATAGTTGTCAAATTTTAATGCTAGCCGGTATAGAAATTCAAGGTAATCCGTGCCGTTGTCCAAGTCATCCGGTACCTTACTATGGGATAAGGGGTAATATTTACGGGAGAACTTATTAAACATTTCATTCCAGCCGATGGTTGTTCCCTCGATCTCATTGTTCCACCATGTTTCAGCATCTCCAATAAGTGACTTTGAAAAAACGCGTAATCGAAGATCGTTCTTATCTACACCAGGAATTTTGATCCATTCGGTTATTTCGAGTATTTTACTGATGTGGTCGATTACGTCCCCTCCGTTCGTACCATTGAAGGCATTGTCCCTGAGTATTTTTAGGATTTCATCCCTAATTTTTAGTCCGCACTCATTGTTTAATGGGGAGTAAGTATCACTTTTCTTTTCGTCCATTGCGTTGTGTAATTTGTCTTGTCTCCTAGAACTTTGCTTTCTTTAAATAGAGGATTTGAGATTGTTGTTATGTGTTACCTTTTTTTGACAACGGGTTTTACCTGAGAATAAGCTTTATGATGATCAATTGGATGTGCTCTCATGGGCAGAGAAACATATAGAAACAAACAATACACGTGAATATAAAATACTGGTAATGTATCAGATTAAGCCGATACGCCATCTTTTTATTTGATCATATTATCGCCGTTTGAGTCGTTGAATTGCAGTACTGCCTCTATTGTGTTTACAGAATACACTGTATTATTTAGGAGAACAGATACGTCGTTTAGATTGCAAAAACAATACGATGTCCTGAGCAGAAGGTTAGATACGCCGCATCCAACGGGTGGATACGCCGTATCAGATGATCAATCAGAACATAATACAATTTAAAACACAATTAAATGCAATAAATTTAAACACACAATTAATTTAAACAATTAGCAATCAGAATTAATTAATTTTACACTAAGCAAGTTAAAGGTTAGAAATACTAATAAGAATAAAGATCAAACTATTCACTCCCCGGCAACAGTGCCAAAAACTTGATGTGTCGTCGTGTGGTGTATAATTAGTGATTATCAAGTTTTACATTTATATTTAGCCGACAAACCTAAAGACAACACTTTAACGGGTAGTGTACCCGGTCAAGATGTAGCTTCACGGTAAGTAGGGTGTCGAACACTAAGAGCGAAAGTTAACCTAATATTCTATCGGTATTTTAATCTATCTAGATTAGTTTAATTACTGGTTAAACCTATGCTATACATATTTACTAGAGGTAAAAGGGGGGTTTTTAGCTGAGAGACTGGCACAGGTTTAGCGGTGACAAAAGTTAATTCTAAACATAATAAACACTAAAGCAAATAATCACAAGATAGAGAAGCAGTACAAGCTAAATAATTTGAAAATGTATTAACCATGTTAAATTCGATTAAATGTTGATTTGTTTGTTTAGTGCAAAGGCTACTTATTTTGAGGCGACATATCATTATTAAGACTTAGGCGGTTCTTCATCCTAAGACCTAGATACGAACAATCCTGTCACGATTAACGCATCTACATAAAGCATCCACATAAAGCATCCATTAGTCTAATTATAATCTATCATAGAGAATTAAAGCAGTGGTAATCCTGTTAATACCCTAGCCTATCGGGACTATACCCATTTATTGCTTGATGTTGTCTTATACACCGGTAGTTCACCACCCAAATCAATACCAATTAATTAAGAACAATACTGGTTGAACAATTATCGGGTCACCTGCCGATCCAACTAAGCTCATAATCAAAGGGTAAGGATAGAGTGTCATTTGTGATCCTATTGGTCCGGGCATACAAAACACAACATGGAGAGCTATCCTAACATCTAGATTACTAGTTAAGTCTCACTAGACCCAGTTGAATGATAGGTCGCATGTACAAGCACATAAACAAGTATAAGGCGATAAACATAATTAAACAACAACGCTAAATTAAGCAAGCCGGATTAAAACAACCAAGCATTATAATCTTCATTAACATGGCTAATACCCGAGGGTATTAGCCCACAATCATTGTAATTTTACAAGCGTGATCAAACAATTAGAAATTGAATGATTAAGAAAGTAAGAATTACACGATGTATTCTATGGAATTATGGTTGGTGCTTGACCTTGGCTGCTTCTAATATCTTGGAAAACTCGACTTCAGTGAGTATGGTATAGAGAATGTAATTTTTTCACACTAAAACTCGTTTTTGAGTCTCGTATTTATAGTGTCTGAAAAATGTCTCGATACGCCGTATGAAGTAAGGTGCATATGACGTATAGGGTTAATTTCCTTAGAGTTCACGATAAGATCAAATCAATCAAGATTAGTTGCCATCAATCACATTAACTGCATATCTTTGACTGATGACCAGCTGGGCATACGACGTATGGGTGAGCAGTGATACGCCGAATCGAGAATTGATCATTACACGTATTCTTGTAATGAGCTGGCACTGATACGCTGTATCTTCTTTGCTAAATATGGCTTATAGTAGCAGATAATAGTTTTCTTCAAATGTCTTCGTTTTAGTTCCAGAATTGCGCCTTTTAGCTTCGTCTTCACAAATTACTCTATAATTACTGCAATCATAAACTTTAAGCAATTAAGTACCAATATCTTGCAATAACTATATAAAAGTGGGTAAAATGTATGGGATACATGATAGCTTTCCACACCTAGGTGGGTGTCTTTAATTCTATTTTTTATCACAACTCTTTTGATATATAGGATAAGTGAATTAATGAAATCAATCTCGAATTCCAACTTAAGGTGGTGGAGCTTCCCTTGAACCTTCACCAAATACATGTCTTCTATGTCATTAAGGCTGAGTCTTGAAAGGTTTGCATAGCTGAACTCATACTCTTTGTTGTCTGTTCTATTGACCTTGATTGACGTTAGAAAACTGTATCCCCGCTTCTTCTTCACATCAACACTTACAATAGTTATGATCCTCTTATCAGAGTAGACTTTATGTATCGACCTGTTACCCATTTCTGCTTTGAAGAAATCTTTTTGCATGTCATCCCAGTGATGAATACCATTCAGAGCATTAACTTGGTAAAGGTGAACCTTTTTGCTCCATTTATATGAGATCATATCTTCTATCCCTCATTGTAGTATCTGGCAGCATAATGTTTGGTAAGGGATGAAGTATACTTGGACAAATCATTATCACCATCACTCCACTGTGCTTCTTCTAACACTGCTGCTTTTAACTGATCAACATGATATTCTAACTCTATATAGTTCTTATACTGTCTCTTCAACATCTCAAGTCCAGCACCTTCTAGATCGGCTATGGTCAGCTCGTCTTTCTTGATAAGTTCTTTAATTTTCTTTGCCACTGTGACTGTTGAAAGGGTTAGAAACTTCATTATCGGTCACTTCTTCACTGTCTCCTCTTTTCCAATAATCCCATAGAGTATTCTTAGTAAATTGATCCATCGTCTTGTGGTTTCTAAATTTAGAAGCTAGCCAATTCTCAAACTCAATGTTATTAGGACCCCTTTTGACTTTGGTGTTATTTTCATTAACCTCTATCTTTCTACCAGTACGAGAAGGTGGATAGTATTTCATTAGATCTCCCCCAAGTAGTAATTGAACCAATGGACTCATCTTCCCACCACTTGCTTGCAGCTCAAGTAAGCGAAAAAGGGAAAATAAGTACCCTAAGTTGATTATGACTTACCTTGGGTATGTTCATCAAATCTACTATCTTTAGAAAATTTTCAATGTGTTCAATTGTGTCTTTTCCATTTGTTACACTAAAAGCATTGTTGTCTAATTCAATGAGAAATTTACCCTTCAATTCGATCTTACCCTTCTCAATAATCCTCCAGTCATAATTCGAACAGGTAAAAGTCATGTATTCCTCCGTAGTCGGCTCCACCATTGCTTCTGCAACTTCTTCTTCACACTGAACTTTGTAATCAAAAAATAAATCGAATTCCGGTAAGCTCGAATAATCAAGACTTAATGTCTTGAAAAGCTTCCTTGATGAATGCAGTACTTGTTTTGGCTCTTCGAAAGGTGTAAGGAGATTTTTGGTTGAACTCATGGCCATGCACTCTTGAAACAGAGGACAAACAATTAGTAGGATAGGCTCGGAAGAAAGAAAATACATATAACTATAAACAAGAACCAAATACAAAAATACAATCTGTTGCTGTATCAGATGATCGATACGTCGTATTCAATTGACTGAATACGCCGTATTGATCTGTTGAATAGAATACGATGTATCTGTGTCGAAAAGTTGATACACCGTATCCAATAGTTAGAATACGCCGTATCGGTCAGTCGACCAGAATAGATACAGAAAAGGAAAACAATAAAGAAAACTAAATAAAACACACAAACATACAATATGCAATATATACAATGCAAACTATTCTAAGTTAAATTAAACTAAAAATACTAACAAAAACAAGAATTAAACAATTTCACTTCCCGTCAGCGGCGCCAAAACTTGATGTGTCGTTGTGAGTAGGTAATTTATGCATCAAGTTTTACTATTTATATTTTGCCGACTTTATATAAAAACAACACTAACGGGTAGTGTACCTGATCAGTTGTAGATTCGTTAGTAAGTAGGGTGTCGATCACTAAGAGCGAGAGCGTTAATTCCTAATTCTATCAGTATTTTAGTTATTTATGTTAGTCCTAATTTACTCTATTCTATGTTATACCTAAGTTAAACCTAAACTAATGGCAAAAAGGGGGGTTTTCAGCCTGAGAGACTAGGACGAGTTTTGGTTCTACCTATACTAAGATTGGGCGATTAACACACATAAGTTAACAATTAGAAGATAGAGAAGCAGTCAAGCCTATTGTAAGGAAAACGTACTGACCATGTTTACTCTAATAAAAATGCAGGTTTTAGTTTATAAGTGCAATGATTGTCTTGTCTCATTGTTGATATATCATGTAGGATATTGCATATCATAACATAATGGAAATGGTAGGGTTTAGCCGAATTCTAGAGAGAGAAATACTAGAGAGAAAAGCTTCTAGTGAGAGAAAGTAATACTTGTATTATGAAATGACCAACCACCTCTTCCATGGGATGAAAGAGCGGCCTAAGGCCTTGGTATGGGCTTATACGTGTGGGATTATTACCCGGCCCATTACCGTATGTCATACGTTAAACATTAAACTAAGAGCTAGGATAAACTGTAAAATACATCGGGTGAACAAGTCTTTTTCTTAAACCTAACAATCTCCCCCTAAGGGAGGTCACCCCAGAAAATACTAACTTAAGCTCTGTAATCTTCTGATTGATCTTGTGTTCCAGCTCGTAGTCTTTGATTCTTCATTTGATATCTTGTACTTTAATGTAGTGATCTTTGACTTGTGGCTTGAGCTTGTTCCTTTAAGCTTAACTCAGTATGTAATCTTGAGCTTCTTGAGATCATCAGCCAAATGTAATCTCTAATCATCATCTTATGATCTTTTGCCATCTTGTATGCTTGTGACTTTTAGAACGACATGCTCATACCTTTCTTGATCTTGAAAGCTTAAATATATTTTGTTCTTGAAGTTCTTTTACTTTAATACTTGATCACCTTAAGAAGGACGTGTTGTATCAGAGTAGCGGAAGCCTTGAAATATGTACTTGAGCTTTCATGATGTCTTTAGAAGTGTCGGTCGAGTGTGAGCATGTGGTAATGAATCTGACTTGTCTTGGACCAGCTGCTGCTACCATCAGGATTTCTTACATGAATAGGTTAGTGATAAACAACATATATGAACGAAAGAGTCTTTGTTCACTTTCTTCGAATACGATTGTAATAACCACGGTTCCCTGTTAATCAGTATAAATACTGCCTGTGATCAAGTAGAATTTCAAAGAATCTCCTTGACAAGGTTTCGCAGCTGCACTAGCCGTTCTTAATATCAGAGCGTCTCAAAGCAGACAACACGATATGAGTGAATCAGTGAGTTACTATCTCACTGATTGAAGAGAAAATTAAGTTGAAAATCAATCGACATGTCACTTGTAAAAGTGTTTTTGTAACACATCGAGAGTTTTAAGCGTTTATCAAAATTCATTATCCGTCAATTCATAATATGGACCCAATTGATATCCAGTGTCTTAAGTTTAATCCATTTAGTATCTCACAAGTCACCTACCTAGATCTTGTTTGATATTGGCTCTAGCAGGATGATAACATCAAATATTTAATACTTTTTAGTAGCAAAATACCCCTATATTACCTACAAATGTTTCACTAATACTCGAAAATGAGATATTATCTATCATTTTGTAGTTTTCAGGTGCAATACAGGAAAATGACAAGAAACAAGGGAAAAAGGGCTTAAAGTGTAATTATTTAAAGAATGTTACGGCGTAACACCAAAAATGGTTACGCTGTAACATAAATTAAGCAAGTACGAAGATCATGGATAACTTTACGGCGTAACACCATATCCTGTTAAGCCGTAAACATGTATTTGGAAGGAAATCTTACCAAAGATAGAGTTACAGCGTAACACACTTTATGGTTACGCCATAACCATGAATATCCACATATATGGAATGAATTTCTTAATTATGGAATCCGTGTATGAAGGTTACGGCGTAACACTATTATTAGTTGCGCTGTAACAGGTTCGCTACCTATAAATAGAGGCCTCGTTCAGCTATTCCAACATCACTTCCTCCACAGCCAATTGGAGAGGCGACTAAGGCTTCCAACCTTTAAAGAATTCCACCTGGAGTCCAAGGGAGATCACACTTTATTTACTTTTTATATTTAATCGTTCAAATACGAATACAATAAGAATTATAAGCTTTCAATCTATGGTTACTTCTATTTCTTGCTGTGTTTCCGTTACCATGAGCGGCTAAGCACTTAAAGTGTTGGCCTAGTTATGTAAAGATACAATGCGACTTATGGATAAATTACATCCACCTAAGTTATGAATAAATCGAGCATATAACATTAGAATTTTCCTTGACTATCATGTAGCCCTGGGTTTTGGTTAGTAAACTGGTGGGTTGGACCTCATTTCTTGCCCAATTAATTTAGATAATCTAGTCAACAAAGGATCCCCAACCGGATTACTAGGCAGGTATCTAAACTTCCGTCCCAAGTGTAGGAACTAAAACCGGTTCCGACTTATATCCAACTTCAATCTACTTAAAAAGCACAGTGAACTCTTTTAGAACCGGGTAAAGGAAATCTGCATAGGTTATTAGATTAGTTTTTTGGGAAGTTTAGTTAGGGATAATGCACTTGCAAACCTAGGCACATAGATCCGCTACACTCATATACAATTTGGTACAGAGACAATAATCGCAAGAAGTAAGGAAAAGAACTAAATATACCTATACCAAGTCTATCGACCTTTAGAAACCACAATGAAACATGATGTTTTAAACATTGCACATTAAAACCGTTTTTCCATAACAAGAGTGAGCTGAAGTAGTTCGGTAAGCATGTTTTCTCTCATGATTCTAATCTCCAAACTCTATTTTAAAAATTTTCAAGTAATTTATTTTAATTGGGTATAATTTAAATTCATTTCAAATCAACTCAAAAACCATTTTTAAAACGTGATATTTCAAATTAAAACTAATTACAACTTAGCTCTTGGGATGACCTCGGATTTACCATTCTATACTACTTACGATCGGGTTCTCTGCCCGTTAGTGCGTTGTCAGGTAGATCGAGTTTTATAAATTTAATAATTGATAAATTAATATTTACAAGAAAATACGTATCAAGTTTTTGGCGCCGTTTCTAGGGAGCTAGAAATTAGTAATAATTTGAATTTATATATATATTTCCTTTTGTAAATATATTCTGCTAGTTTTTCTTGTAAGTTTTCAGATATGGAAGATGATGTAGACATCAGCACGCTCACCATGGAGCAGTACGTAGCTTTGATTCCAGATAACATTAAACCAGGCATAATGAACCCCAAGATTGGCGATGACATCGAATTTGAGATAAATGCAAACCTTATGAGGGAATTAAGACGCAAACTTTTCACATGCACCGATAATGAAGACGCTTACGAACATGTGCGTACGGTATTAGAGATTGTGGATCTCTTCCACTTCCCTGGCGTCACTCACGATGCAATTATGCTTAGGGTATTTCCAATTACACTCAAGGGATGAGCCCTGAGGATGGAAAACAGGTCAGCAGGATAATCACCTACATGGGATCTCCTTAAAAAAGAATTTATTTGGAGATATTGTCACCCTTTCATAACTGCTAAGAAATTAGAAGAAATACTTAATTTCAAGCAAGAGAGGGACGAGACATTGTATCATGCTTGGGAAAGATACAATGATACTTCCTTTACCAACTGTCCGCTACACGACCCTGGAACTGTCAACAAAAGGTTCATATCTTCTACACTGGATTAGACATCTCCACCCGTAAAATTCTCGACTCTAACGGGCTCATTCCTCTAATGACACCAACATAAGCCCTAGAATCAATACAAGTCATGGCAAACCATTCGCATGACTGGTATGATGAAACAACCACTAGGAAAAGAATCAACGATGTCCTGGACAATGTTGATGCCATTCACGAAAGTTTCAAACGGGAAAATCTAACCAAGGAGTACCCTCTCAAAAAAGAGGACGAGGCAATCAAGCATAGCAGATATATGGAATCCTTAAAATAAACCATCATCAAATTTTGCTAAGACACTATTAAAAAATAGACCATGAATGATGAAAGGTTAAGGAAGATCCTTGAAAACACAGAATCGAACATAAGGGCACTTAAAACTACAACAAAAAACCTATAGGAAAAAGCTTATCAATTAACCCATAAAGTCCTCACTAATACAGGAGAAAAAGTCAAGGCAATAACGACAATGGGTAAGGAAAACATAAAGGAGCCAGTTCCTCGTGACTTATCACCTACGCCATTTCTAGGACATCTGAAGGAACAAATGGGTAGCCCTTACAGAACTCGCGAAACCATTCGCATGATTGGAAATCCTGAGGAAATTCATAATGTGAAAGCTCCAAAAGATGAAGGGGTCATGGATATCGGTTAGGACATTACAAGCAAGGATGTAGAAAGGCTGAGGCAATTTCTAACACCTATCATACAAACTTTACCCAACTTTGAACCAGTAGTGCAACCATATATACCACTGGGACCAGTCCATGATAAGGATAAAACTGTAAGGGAAAAGGAACAGTATTATAATAATCCTCTAAATGATCAGCTTTATGCAACCTTTGGACACATCAGACGTTTCACGTCACCCACCTGACGTACAATATGTAGCCAACCGGTACAAACTCTTATGTCTAACAAGAATTAAACAAATTCCCGAGGAGGAATTTTCTATATTACAAAGGTTGCCGAAAAGGAATTTGATACCCTGTTATAAAGACATATGAATGTGAGACCTTCATTCGAAAATTACTACCACCAGTGAGCCAATTCATTCAGGGAAATGAAATCTCAGCCACAGTAGTATGGTTCTAACTTTATCATTCCCCTACCAGTATCAAATCAGGGTGTCCAGTGCTACTCTTACTCGCACTTAATCATAAGTGAGGGAAGGAACACCTTATTGCTTGGAAAATAAGGGTGGAGTCAAGCTCGTGACTCAAACAAAAACAAGTGCTTTATGGGAGGCACCCCATGACTATCTTTTATTCTGTATATTAGTTGGTTTGTATGTTTTCAACTTTGTTTTGCAGGATCCAGCAGCTAGGAGGCATTTATCGAGACCGGCTTGACCCATAATCATGTGGTAACTTTGCTAAATCTGCAGCAGTTACGGTTTAACAACTAAAGTTTACGCCGTAACCATTTTAGTTATGACGTAATCCATTTTATGGTTACGCTATAACACTTTAAAAACTTAAAACATTTTATACCCACATGATTACGGGTAACCACCAAGGATACGCCTGAAACCTCCTTCTAAAAAACCCAAAATTAATGTTTTTAACATGTTTATACTTGTACATCTAAATCGAACTTTGTGGGTATGTTCTCTGGAAACCTCCTCCACGAGCATAAAACTCGTCACTTGGGCCACCAAAGTGGTTTAAAAGGCTATGTTTCATAATGCCATAAATGCAACCGTAATTCCTACGAAAGTGAGTTAGGTTTGTATTCTCTGTACACTTCATAATTCTTGTAGAACGATTTTATGCTTTGGTTTGTTTTTGTGATCACGGGGGATAAAGAGCTTGCGGGAAAGATGGAGATAATCTAAGATCTCCGCCAAATTTCAAATCTCAAAGCAATGCTCAGGGAGTTTCTTGTCCTAATTATACTTTTTTCTTTTTATTTCATTTCCTTAATGTACAATAGGGATATTGTATAAATCATTGGGGGATGTAGTGCTGAATTAATACTTTGAAGTATGTTTTGCTTCGATTTTTCTAGTTTTCTTTAAAAATTATGCCAATATTAAATTTTTGACAAATTTTTCTTAAATAACTAGAATTAATCTTTGCCGAATACACATTACCCTTTATTATTACTTGGTGAGATTTACACCTAATATTCCATTTCTATCATATTATTAAAAAATATACCAAAATATCGAGTGTGCCGGTAGTATTGTAGACTTTAGAACTTGGCTTGTACATCATTTCGAGACCTAATTGATTAGCAGGAATAGATAGTTCAAGAAGGCGACACTTAGGAAATCACCCAAATGGCCTATATATGTGTGTTTATTGACTTGTTACACTGACTTGTCGACCTCCCGTGATAAACCCTTTTGTTGCACTCATTATTAGTGCAAGATACCCCTAGATCACCCTTGTTAAACCAATCTATGTTTCCACCCAATGTTATATGTATCGTTACACCATTTCACTTTAACCTACCCTGTAGTCTATAGTTATCTTTGTGTTGAAATTTCTGGCTACTTAAGTCCATGGTTCAGGGGAATGGGAATGAAAATTTTATGCATTCGTGGAAGACCAATTAGTTATGATCTACAAAGACCCCCCTATATCTTCACTTTTGACATTGTTCATCTCAAGTGGGGGGATGTACATATAATATCAAATGCTGCAGGGATAATAATAAAAAGATATAAACTCCTGTAGCATTTGCATGTTTTAAAAGAAAGAAAATAAAGAAAAGAGGGTGCAACCAAAAGCCACCCATGTGCTAAAGAATGTAAAAATGGTGCAAAATTAATACAAATGGAGCTAGTAGCCCATTATTACACCAAGCCATCTCAATAATTATGAAGAATGAAGCTAGCAGCCCATTATTGAAGATCAGATTTTCAGACTTAGACTCTTGGACCTATGGATGGACAGTAGCTAGTTATGACAACCTCAGATTATCTTAGACTATATGTTTTGTGTTTTTATATTAACAACCATTAAATGTGAATCCCATGTCTATCCTAACCCCTTTATCACCCTTTAAAACAATATTACCCTTGTTGCCTTCAAGAATTATTTAGACCCTAATTTTAACTGGTGCAGATTTGTGTACTTTCCAAGCTTATGATAGAATACATGCTATGACTGTGCAATTGAGCGATCACCCCCGAAAATGAAACACTTAGACTAGTGGAGAGCTGAGTGACTTTTTATCCCCTTTTCGTGAGGTGTTCGGCTTTGATATTTTCTAGCATAAGAGTTTTATAGATTCATTTCTTGAAGTTATTCTTGAGAAATCTTTTTATGAAATGTTCTAACAGGTTCTACTTGAGGGCAAGCAGAAGTCAAGTGGGGGATATTTGATAACATCAAATATTTAATACTTTTTGGTGGCAAAATACCCCCAATATTACTTGCAAATGTTTCACTAAAACTCGAAAACGAGATATTTTCTATCATTTTATAGTTTACAGGTGAAATGCACGGAAAGAACAAGAAACAAGGAAAGAAAAAAAAAAAAAAAAAAAAAAGTTACTCAAAGTGTAAATATTTGAAGAATGTTACGGCGTAACTCCAAAAATGGTTACACCGTAACATATATTAAGCAAGTACGAAGATCAAGGACAAGGTTACGACGTAACACCATATCTAGTTACGCCGTAAACATGAATGGAAGGAAATCTTACTATAGATAGACATCCGGCGTAACACCCCATCATAGGTTAAGAGGGGGGGGGGGGGGGGGCCCCCCCAAGGGGGTTACCCACCCACGCCGTAAACCATGAAGATCTACAAATATGGAAAAGAAGATCACGTAATATGGGACATTATTTTGAAGTTTATATGGCTAGACACTATAGCTGTTACGGCCGTTTCAACTGCTTAAATATAGAATGCCGTGTAAGAAGGTTACAGCGTAACACCTTTATCAGTTACGCCGTAACAGGTTCGATACCTATAAATAGAGGCCTCATTCAATCTATTTTGACATCACTTCCTCTACAGCCAACTAGAGAGGCGACAAAGGCTTCCAACCTTCAAATAATTCCACCTGGAGTCCAAGGGAGATCACACTCTACTTAGTTTTTGTATTTAATCATTCAAATACGAATCCTGTAAGAATTATGAGCTTTCAATCTATGATTACTTCTATTTATTGCTGTGTTTTCGTTACCATGAGCGACTAAACACTTAAAGTGCTGGGCCAAGTTATTAGAAATTATGTTGTTAATGATGTTGTTTTCCTGTAGATATGGTTTCGTAGATATTCCTTGACTATCAATGAAACCTTGGGTTTTGGTAGTACGGTGGTTTGGAACCTTATCTTGCCCCATAATTAGATTACCTAGTCATATTAATCCATCGAGTACTAGTGAGGATCCTTTGACTCCGACCCAAGTGAGGAACTACCAGTCTCTCGCACTTTTTCACTTAATAAACATAAAAAGCATAGAACTCTTTTAGAGAGGGTTAATAATCTTTATAGGTTTATTAGAATAAGTTTTGGGAATAGTTAGGATTAATCACTACAACCTGGATATCCTACCTCCTATACGATTTGGACTGAGTTGGAATCGCGGGAAGTATAGGATAGACTGCATATGCATATTCAAGTCTATCGACCTTAGAAACCGCTAATGAAACCATAGTTTAACATTGCACAGGAAAATGTTTTCATAACAATAGTAATGAAGTAACTAGGTTAGCACGTTTTCTCTCCTGATATCTCCAACTCTTTTAATTTTTAGTATTTTATTTTATTATAATTTTTAATTCCTTTCAAATCAAATCAAAAACCATTTTCTAAATGTGACATTTCAAATTAAAACAAATTACAACTTAGCTCTTTGGACGACCTCAGATTTACCATTCTATACTGCCCACGATCGGGTTCTTGGCCCGTTAGTGCGTTGTCAGGTAGATCGAGTTTTATAAATTTAAAACTTGGTAAAAATATATTTTAAAATAAAATACGCATCACTTACACACATCTCCATTTCGTCTAACTTTGACGCTGAGAGCATCGGATCGTCTGCTTCTCATATGATTTTATCAGACACTGAGACGTCGATTCTTGCGGTACCTGCTATCGTACCAAGGGATGACTCAGAGACTGAGCAGTTAGAGGCACTCATGCGTCCCTGGATTACGTACCAGCATCACCGGACTACGTTCTGGCTTCGCCTGACTATTTTCCTAGATTTGAACCAGAGTCTGACCTAGAGGAGTCGCCCTCGGAGGACGATTCTTCTGGTGATGACACACTTGAGACAGCTAGACCACTAGTGGTTCAGGCTGCACCTGCACCTCCCCCACCACTTCAAATTATACATATGTTACCCGCATTGCCTCGTCGACTCGCTATCCTTAGCCGACCTAGACAAGCGATCCCTTTTGGTAACCCATACCGTAATACACTATAAAGTATGTGCGTATGCTGCTTACCGCGAGGTAAAGAGGGTACGTTGCCACCAACTGCTCTTTCGCTGCTACTCTTGAGGCAGGCCATTGCTCAGTAGCACATGTGCTTCACCGGTCCTTCTACATCAAGTTCTACATCATAGTAATTCCATCAATATCACTGCACAGGGTCTTCATCATCTACACCATCATCCTCACACTTTGGGAGTGGGAGGGCGGTGGGGCGGGGGGGGGGGGGGTGGAATGGGGGGAGGGTCCGTTGGGGCCCTTTCAGGGCGAGGGGAGGCGAAGAAATTAGAGACGAGTCACACCATCATCATCACTACCATCTAATATGAACACCTACTGGATATCCCCCTTACTAGCCTTGAGACTATTGAGCATGATCTGGAGACTCTGAGAGCCAGAGTTGTATCATCTAAGAGAGAGATTACTTCTTTACGCGGCAGGGCTAGGGCAGCTGAGCCAAGAGATGAGATTTCTAAGGATAGAATATCTGAGTTGGAAGACGGATTGGGGTATGCAGAGTATCATATTCAGCAAGTTGAGTTAGCCAAAGTTAGCGACAGAGTTTGCATCGAGAGGATTGAGAAGCATCGACAGTTGACTTGCATCATTTATAGTTATCTTTCTTGTAGCCCACTAAGTTGAGTAGTACTTGCTAGTGGCATTAATGTGACGCTTGTGTTCTTTTTATTTTGTAAAAACGATGTACCAAGTACTAATACCACTATGTTGGTTATGATTTTGCTATATTATGGTGTTGTTTACTTTGTCTTGTTTGTTTATTATACCCTCTGCGTATCATGACCTCTTATATTTTATGGGTGTCGTGATCTCATTATATAATGTATCTCTGCTT
Source organism: Tanacetum coccineum (assembly GCA_026074375.1). Classification (NCBI taxonomy): domain Eukaryota; kingdom Viridiplantae; phylum Streptophyta; class Magnoliopsida; order Asterales; family Asteraceae; genus Tanacetum; species Tanacetum coccineum. Next base: position 56,964 of record BQNB010007876.1, on the reverse strand, counting down.
GTCGTGATCTTATTATTTGTCGTATCTATTGCGAGCCGTGATTGCATCTTGTACGAAACCTCATCATGTGTTATATTAATGTTTAATTAGGTTATAGTATAAGAACCATATTGTTTGTTTAATGTTTATTATGTTTTTACCGGTTCCTTATAATCGATTTTGAAATAGATGTTGTCAATGAAATCGAGACTATTTGGGTGGAATACTGGTTGTGCTATTTATACCATGGCTTCAATATACTCGAATTCCTTATTTTACCTACATCATACAGTTTTAGGATTTCAATTTATTCTTCCTTAGGGTTGAGGGTTGGGGGGTAGCTTATATGATTTTGTTATTATGTTACAGATCATATTTTGAGCTTTTTAAAGTTCATGAATTGGTAATTCCATGAGTAACCTATGGGTGGAAATCATATTCACGTAGACAGAGCGTGTCCACCTCGAAAAAAGTTGAAGGGAGAGAATGCTCTACTTTATGACAGGAAAAGAACTGTGTTTATCGGCAACCTCCCATTTGACGTTAAGATATATATCTTTTTCTTAATTCATAGCAGTGCTTAGGTTGTGCATTTTTACTTAGAGTTGGTAGTATGGATGGGTTGGGTAACATGACAATACAGGTTTGGGTCAAAGCTTAATCTTGTATAGGTTTGAAACGAGTCAGACTGATTTGAAATGTGACACTTTTTGACCAAATGAGTTTGGTTTTTGTGTTTAGTTTGTTAAGTATGAGTATACTACAAAATTCAACAAGAAAGCCCAATCTCGTAGGAGCCGTAGTATGGGGAAGTAGTTGTACATAGTCACACCCTAACCTAAGGAGTAAAGGGACTGTTCCAAAAAACCCTTCGGTGTGCATACGTATACTTATCTAAGAAACTGTTTAAAATAGCGACTTAGGTGGTTGTGTACATTAATTATATACTTAAATGATTTTCTATTTGTTTGAACAATTGACGTGTTATTTTGTTTCTATGTCTACTGATGTTTTTTTCTATTTAACCTGTTAGAAATAACACAAACCGGAGCCGACCCGCTGATAAGCAATTTGGTCGATATTGCCACTTGTAGCTTTTACTGATATTGGTATAATTTTTCTGTCTTTTATTTATTTTTCAGGACGAAGGACGTTATCATTGTTTATAGCATTGAAACAATCTAAAAGACTGCATTGAGGCTATTCGAGTTGTGAGACCTGAATGTTGAGAACTCGTTGCATTAAATATTCCGACCTTTATTGACTTTTTGCAGCTGTAAGTTCATTTTGCAAAAAGTTGTTCATTTTGCAAAAAGTTCATTTCCTTTCAACTGGAAAGCTTCTATAAAAAAGACCCTTGATAAGGATAGTCGTAATCCAACTAGCCGTCTGGACAGGTGAATTACATGTTCTTGAGCTTCCACTAGAACTAGTTTACCTTCTATACAATTTATGAAATTAATATACTAACATGGTTACGAAGATCAAAGAAATTATAATTTAATTTTTAGATATTAACTAACAAATATAATGCACTTTCATTTTCTTAAAGTTTTTCTTGTGCACCAATTCTTTCTTATGTGAAATTTATCTTTCTGTGATGCACAGCTAAAATCTTGTATTCTCCATGCAAGCGGATGAAGATTTGGACACCCCTTATTCCTTGAAACGACCAGAAGAAGTTGTTCTTGATCAGGTCATAAAGTATAAAGTTAATATCTGATTTCGATTAACGTTGTAGTATGATGCATATGTTATAACGTATGGACGTATGGTTCCTGTATTCCTATTACCATATATTTATGTCATGACAATACCCGAATTACATCATATGTGTACATTTTTAACTCAACTAACGATTGAGTTTCCATGCACTTATTTGCAGGAGTTAAAAGTAGACGAACCGTTACCTGATAAAGTTTCTTGTTGTCAAGGAGTCTTCTATAATTACTTTAGCATAGGTATACGATTATATACTGTTTAGACTGAACATTGAAGCGAAGCTTTGTTTATATTGTTTATAACATGCCTTTTTAGAATAATGTTTTGACTAACATTAGCACTATTTTTTCAGTCTTGATTTTTGTCGTATATGGCTACAAGAATGGATGCTCAATGGCTATCTTTTATCATCTGCGGATAATAAACCTTTACTCGTCAATGCCCTAAATTTCGAACAAGTTGGTTGTTAATGTGTTCTGGTAAATTTCCAGATTTAATTATTGTCATGACACCCTCTACTTTGAGATCCTTTTATTGTTTATGCTTAAAGGGAAATTTAAATACTTTTGGGTGCTTAAGATCTTGATGGACTACTCTCACGTTGCAGTTAATATACTCGAATTTTACTTGCAAACAAGGATGAATTTTTACGCCTTGGATGACTAATCCAGGTTTGAGTAAAGGTTCCACACATTGAAAAAGTTTGATTGGTAACAAGTCAAACCGATCGTGGTTTAATCTGGGTTGAATGTAATGACGTTTTCGTCATTTTAATGAACAATGTGGTGAATTTAAAGGACTAAATAACATCTTAAGGATGCATGTTAAAAGACTTAACAACGCGGAGAGGGAGTCAGTTACTATCCCATCAAGGTAAGGCTATTTTGTTATTTCCATGTAGTGGGAGTTAATTTAATATTGTAAATTTTTAATGTGCTATTGCATAATGGAATTGGGAACTCAATCATTAGGGCACCTTGCTATTGCGTTGATCTAAGTATTATGTTGTCTGTCTGGTAAAACATGCAACGTTGACTTGCTATGTAGCTTGAAAAAATGTTTGACTATCATCAGTTTTCTAAAATACCCTTTAACAAGGACACTTGAGCGACTTTTATGAACCGAAACCTCTACTATAGCTATTTTGTTTTGATGATAACATTGGCAAATAGGTTTCTTTGACTCGACAGTTTTTCAAGAATAAAAATGATGCAATCTCCCCAAATACATATTCATAGTAAAAAGTAGAAAAAATTGCAATTTTCATCGGATAGACTATTATCTTCTAAAGAATCTGATTAACTGTTTTTGTTTTACTACATATTTACCTGATTTCGTTGTGCCTGATGTAGTACAAGGTTCTGTGACTGTACCTGAGCTTGCATATAACTTGTATATCTTCCAGTGTTAGGTCTAGAGTGGCTTTGAATCTTCATAGCTATGCAAGTGGAAGGAATCCTTGGGGTAACTTGAAGCCGGAATATTTAGAAAAGGTAAAATTTTGATAGTCAGCGTAACTTGGGGTAACATGTTGTGTGTCGTATATAGTTTGCCATCATATAAATAAGATCTCATAGTCTTTGGACTTATTTTTTTGGCCTCTAATAGTGAACTTTTATATGAAGTTTATAACTTCTCAACTTGACTCGATTTATGTTTAAGAGTTATCCTACTGTCTATTTGGATTCAGTACCAGAACAAGAACCCATCAAATCGTTAACTTGACTGAAATATAATAGCGTTTGCTTTAGCTTCGGTATGGTTCTCCAAATGCTAGCTCGAGTTGATCTGTACCAAAGCTATAGTTGCAGTCAAATGTATTTTACATCGATAGGTTAGGCTTACAGTTTGAGGTTAATTAGCTAACATGGTGACTTCATTATCTCCATATTAATAAGCTATGTTACAAGAAGCAAGTAAGAGATGCGAACATATCAAATCATTACCATATTTTCTATACGATAAATATAGTAAGAGTAACTCTTGATAGGAAAGATACCTCCCGCCATAGGAAAGAGATCTAAAGTCTGGGTCCTCTGGATCACCCTCCCTTGAAGCTGAACTTGTTGAGACTAGAGACATGAACCCTGCAACACATTTTATAACCTTTGAGCTGAAAGACCGAATTAGAAATGGATTAATTACAGATATTAAAGCACTTTGTTGAGATCTTCGTGACTCGTTCAAGGGAAGGTCCATCGCCGTTCAGAAAAAAAGGGAAGGTCCATCAATAATTGACATTGTTTTCTATATATCACTCGTTGTTACTATACTGATTCATTCAAGGCATGGACTTGTAGAGTCGTAAGTATTATCTTAAATATTTAAGATTTCACATTTGTTTCTATAAAATGTAACTCACACAATATTATTTTCTTTTTAGGGTCGTTGGTAGTCTGAAGTGGGAATTCCCTCTTGTGAATCGTTAGCCGGGTGATTGGGAGTGTGGATATTATGTGATGAAATGGATGCATGACTTCGTGCTGAAATATCAAAATGAAAACTTCCCGAACATCGTAAGTGCTTGTTAATCTTGCATTCACATGTGGCCATAATGTGTCTTTGCAAGCTATGGACTTAATTGCTAATGCATGTTTCTATAAATGCAAAACCTAAACCTTTTAACACCTTTCCTAAGTAGCTAAGTACCATTTGCTATATAGTCAGAGCACGGATTTTCATTTTGTAGAAGTGTAGTGCCCATACAATCCACCTTTAAACTTTTTAAGTGAACCGAATTAGACATAGAATTGATTATGATATAGGCTGGTAATCTAGTATAGAATGGGCTTTGCTGGAGGACTTGACCAGTTAAATAGCTTGCAAAGCCTGCAGATTAGATTACTAGTATAGTGAAATTTTAGTTTTGCTACTACTGTAAACATGCTTGTATTTCCCAGCCTGTTTGATGTCCGTTTTGCTACTGCTGTAAATATGCTTGTATTTCCCAGCCTGCTGAATTGAAATGCTACAAGTAGTTCTTAAAGCAATCCCTGTAGTTTGAAATTTCAATACATTAGGCTATCCTTGAATACTTTTTACTTGAATTTCAATACAACAGATCACTAGCAGACGTGTAGTCGTGCGAGTTCTTGTTTTTTTAGATTAATGATGTTTTTATTTCGTTAAATTACTTGTAGGTACATTGGACTAATGAGCGTCCATTGGAGAACATAGAGTTGAACGCGATCATTGGCACATGGTTTACGTTGTGGCGAGATTATTCCTAGATAATTATGTTGAATTCTAGTGTTTTTCTTTATGGTTATTTGTTGAATTCTAGTGATTTAATTTGATTTGAATTTTGTATTTGCTTTATGTTAAGCTGAATTGAAGTTGTCTTTATTTACTTTAATTTGTTGATTTTGACATTTTTTGGTCCATCTAAATAAGTTTATATATATATTTGCTGTATTTATATTTCTTTATTTTGATGGGTTAAATTTGTAAGTTTTGGAATTTATTAAAGAATTTCAATTTTTTTAAAAATAGATTAAAAAAAAGACAAGTTTTGAGATAAAAACATATCTTTTTACTCTATATAAAGACAGGTTGGATGTTTTTATAAAGACATGTTGCGGAAGAACCAGTGTCCATTTCTAATAAAACATGTGTGTTTATTTTAATATGGAGACCAATTCTTAGGGAGAGAACCGGTGTCAATTCTTCTAATAGAGACTGGTTGCATAACCGGTTTTCATATGTTTCGATCATGGAGATACCCTCCCACTCGGAGAGTGGTTCCAAAACAACCTTTTATGGGCTATTTTGACCAGTTTCTATGGCTTTTTTGTAGTAGTGAGTGGCGTGATCTAAAAAGAGCTCAGGAAGCATCCGAAGATATAATATCAAATCTCAAATCACAAATATTTATGACTAAAGATTGTGATGATGGATCAAGATCGGAAGAGAACTTGTGTCTGATGTGGAAATTGTAAAGTTTCCAACACAACCTGCCACAACTGAAAAAAGTAGTGAAGATGGAGGTAATTTGGAGGAGCTTATACTTACGTCAGCCGCGGACAAAGGCGATTTTACAGGGCCAATCTTGGCAGTGAAAGAAGATTTAGGACATAATTTAATCTGTGGAATCATAGAAAGGGGGGGGGGTGAATACGTTTCCTTTATAAACTTAAGACTTTTGTATCAAACAACCAATCAAGTTTATACTACAAACAACTATACTAAGTAACATCAAACAAAGAATATCACCACAACACAATATACAACACAAACATAGATGTAATGCAAACATAAATATAAAGCGGTAAAGGCAAATATAAATGTAAAAAGATAAGTAAAAGAAAGCGCAGACCGGACACGATGATTTATAGTGGTTCGGCTACGAAGCTCCTCTTCGCCCTACTCTACTCCCTGAGTACCCAACTCGAGAGTTACTTCAATAGATCAACAAGCTCCTTTAAGGCGGAGAAAACCATACAACGTCGCTTACACTTTTTCCGGTACAAAGCTAAATACCGAGTTCTTCTTCGGGTACAACCAAACCCGTTATGTTTTATGGCCCAACATAACAAACCTTATGTTTTATGGCCTAAACACATAAACCACCTAACATCTAGTTTGTTGTATAATGAATGATACACAAATGTGTATAATGATAATCCAAGACATAAGTGTCAATTAGATGTAAAAAACTAATCTAAAACATCAAGATTACTAAGCATGATGTTGTTGATGAAGATGACAAGTCTCTTAGCTTGTTGTGATAGATCTTCATATATGGTATATGGTGGATGATGATGGCAAAATCTCTAAGCTTGCTTGAATACAGGATAATGTAGAATCCTGCTTGCAACAAATAAGAGTTAGAAGCATTATGATCATGGGTTAGTGGGGTTTGAAAGACATGACAATGTGTGTGTAAAACTAGAGAGAAAATTATAAAAAGGGTTATCTAAAATGAAAACATGAGGTTGGTATTTATAGCCAACATTTGAAACTCAAAGCTATCCCCAACGGCTAGCTCCATGCGACCCACGGATCCACCATAGCCTGGATCCGTCTTTGGTTTTGGTGGATCCGTAGGTGGAGCTGGGACAGATTTTGTCAATTTGTGATTAACCCTAAATCTTTACAAAATCCCTATTTGTACTTAAATAATAGTTTAAGTACAAGCTTCTAGAAGGTTTACCATAAATGGCTAAACATGTTTGATTTGGTTAGATTATAAAAGATTTATTACTAAAAATAGTTTAACATAAATCTTATTAAAATCTTATAATTATACTTAAATAATACTCCCTCCGTCCCTAAATAAGTGTCCACTATTGACTTTCGAAGTCATTCTTCTTCAACTTTGACCTTAAATTATTTTGTTTTTGTTATATAATACTTGATGAAAATCATATCCATGAAAATACATTGAAAACTCAATCCATTCATATATTTTGCATCAAGTATTATATATCATAATCAAAATAATTTAAGGTCAAATTTGAAGATAAATGAATTTGAAAGTCAATAGCGGACACTTATTTAAGGACCGAAGCGACCGAGGAGGAGTCACAGTGTGACACGAGTAGTGTTGACGTACATAGCCCTGTGTCTTAGAAAGGTTCATATATAAGGTTGTGTCCTCCAGGATAAGAACAAAGTAAACAAAACTATGGAACATACAGATCTCTGCTCCCAAAGTCGCAAAGATCCATTCAGACTAGGTAATACGCATATCGTGCTGGCTAGATTTGCCTTTAACATCCCTATGGTGTCGAATCCTTATTTTATTCATATAAAATATCTTATAAGATTTGTTTCCATAAATGGTTAATCTTATTTTGTCATATTATCTAATATAATTAATTAGTAGTTAATGACTCTAAAAGGTATTTTAAACATTCTCAATGGTTTGTTAAATAGGTTGATCATAATGCAACATAACAAACATATTCGTACCTTTTGTTGAAGCATGAGTAGACTCGAGACGTCGAGAGGTGTTGATGAATGTATGAGTTGATGAGTTGTGGTCACGCGTAACTTGCACATTTTACGTTATGTATTACAAGTTACTTGTTTGTCATTATTAAAACCAAAGGACTTGTTTAGTTTAAATATCATAATATTTTCACTAACAATCTTCCCTTTTTTGATGATGACAAATATGTAAACTTGTAACATAGTAAAATTTAAAAGTTACTCATTTACACTTCATTCTCCCCCTTTTGTCGAAACAAGAAGGTGTATGCTCCAATCCGTTAATCCTTCTTCGTGTCCTTGGAGTTAAACTTTGTTTCTCCCCAGAAAGGTGAGCTTGCATCATCCCTAGTGAAGTTATACCTCAATCTTCATCTTCTAAGAAACTTTGAGCTATCTACATTGATACCCTCGAGCTCCCCCTAGCTCCTTGCACTCCTATGATTATTGACCTTCGTTGCTAATGAATCTTTGGATCAAATTTCTTACAAAGACTTAACCTACATCAAGGGTTAGTTTTGTGCAACATAATATATATATACATCATGAAGCAATAGGAGAAATATATGATAAATGCGTGTATGATTCTTCTTGAAAAATGCTCCCCCTTGTTCGAGGCATAAAGGTATTATCAAAAACCTACAAAAAATGTTAGTGCGATACTAGATACTCCGTTGGACGAGTATGTGCAACTAAATGTATACAAGATGCACTCTCTAAGTGCTTGTCGGAAGCTCCCCCTTGTTTAGGACACCAAGGAATTAAGTTATGGAAGTGTGCTACAAAACAAAGTTAGTAGACAAGCGCACATATACATAATAATGATGATAGTTACGTATGTAACAAAAAATAGATATATGAGAGTATTATTTTGATCCTAAGGTTTAAGATGATGTTTAGGAGCAAGTAGCATAACGAATAGATAAAGTGCTAAAAGTTAAAAATCAAGAAATTCTGAATTTTGGCGTCTGCTAGAGACGGATCTACCAAAAATACTGACGGATCCACCATTATTGGATCCGTTGGTCGCAGAGACCCTCAAAAATGGGCAGAACCTAGTTTTGTAGTCATAATTCAAAGCACTTAGCGTGTAAACACTTAGATCATGAATAATAGCAAGTAAAGGTCCAAAAAGGGTAACATACCAAGTCATAAAGATGTTAAGCATCATGATAGCAAGTGTCAAAAATAATAATCTCACATAATAAGATAGCAAAATTATTAATTATGATGTCAAAAGTACATATAGTAAAAATACATATAGTAATAGAAATCATAAAAGAGATCATGATAGCAAAAATACATATAGTAATATACTATCGGGGAACATGATATGCATGTCTTAGGTATGAGTATTCTAAAGTATGGCACTTTCAAGAAATGTTTGAAACTAGACACATGCAATTTTATTTTAAAAAAATAAATAAAAACCTAGATAAAAAGAACCAAGACACATGCTCGATGACTAAGACTCAATTGACACCAAATTTATCCAACCAATCACATAACTTTAATAAACGGGAACAAAATTCGTTTATAGTTTGACACACCGTTGTTATGAGAACGACTTCGTCCAAGATGTCATTCGGATAAAGACGGTTTAGAATAATATATCGTTTGCACTAACAATGACACGAGTGATTAGGTTGCATGTGTTTGGTTGTCAATGTTGACGAACAAAGATGGATGTGTGAGACGAGGTGGTAGTTCTTTCATAGTGAAAGAAAAATGAAAGACACAACAATGTGGTGACTCAATAACACTTGAAGATTGAATATCTTCTTTATGTTCTTCACTTACTAGTAAGTGGAAATAAACTAAAAGACTAAATTGGGGAAATAAAATGAAAGGATCACTTGTAATGATTATTGGATAAGTGTGAAATGTTCTTGAGGAGATAATTTATTTGGCATGGGAGTTTGTAAGTGAGGACCAACATTTGTTGGTAAGGGTGATGATGTTCTTCAAGTGAAGATAGTGAAGATTGTGTAGTTATATGTTTTGAGTATCATGTTTGTGAGGATTTGAAGTTTGCCGAACTAAATATTACTATCAAGAGTAAGATATAGTTTCACGGTTTGAGTGTATGGTTGAAGTGTTTCTTGCGAGGTTTGGGTATGTAAAACTAATCATCACTATTAAGAGTAAAGTCTAGTTATAGGGTTTGTGTATGACTGACATGCGGGTCAAAGGTTCTTTCACAATCAAGAGTGAAGTATACTTGCAAGGTTTTGTGTTAAAGTATTGATGGTTTATAAACTATCTATTACCATCAAGAGTATATTGTAGTTGTAAGGTTTGAGTGTGTGGTAGATGACGTTCTTGTAAGGTTGACTTAAGGAGGTCTTGAGGAGGTATTGATCCTAATAGTGAAGTTAGGGTAAGTGATTAGAACCAATTGTGGTTTATGTGAACATTGTGTACTAGTGTGTTGGGGTAGGAGACAAGAACCATATCGGTTTGTGTGAACGGGGTGTACTTGTGTTGTGGAAAAAGAAATAAGTGTTCTTATGGAAAAATAAATGAGTGTTCTTGTTTGAGGAGGTATTAGTCCTAATAGTGAAGTTAGGGTAAGAGCCAGGTTACGATCTTGGTCACCAATTTGGTTTTTGTGAACGAGGTGTATATGTGTGATGGAAATTGAAATGAGTCTGTAGGGTAAAGGTTCGTTTGAATCGGTTTCTAGGGAATAAGAATCACATTTGTGAGTTCTTAAGAATATTTGGTGAAAGACTATATGTGAACGTGTCGAATAATAATAAAAATAAATAAAGAAGAAAACAAAAGATGACGGAATCGATGAGCTTGACAATTTTAAGAGAGATGATGATTAGCATACGATGATCTTCAACCGTGAAGTTATGTAGCTCTTCTCAAGTATTGCTAATGTTCATAGAATAATCACATGATGAGGTATGAGGTTATTTTAAAGGTGGTAGCGCAAATGTTGGAGATAAGATATTAGCTATTTATATAGTGGTAGAGGTGTGATTTAGGTTTTCGTGTAATTAGTTAGGTATGAAAATTGAGTGATATAACCGTTTATAGTTAAGGAGTGGATCCCTAAAGATGTGAGACGGTTGATATAGTACCAAAGGAGTGGGAATGAGTTACTATGGGGAGTTTTAAGTATTTGAAGTTGATAAGGAGGGACGGAAAACGTATTTTGTAAAGAAAAGAAACAAGTAAATAAATAATATAATGATCAAAGTGATCTAAACTAAAGTCCTTAGGGATTAAGACGATTATGCATGTGTACTCGATAAATTTTAGTGACACGAGACAATACCCTAAACTCAGAAGATACTAAGTCACTTAAGTGTATTAATCATAACAATCAAATATATTGATGTAGAAGACTATGTGACGTCTATATGTTTATCTAGATAGACAGACCTAATGATATAGTGTGGGTGCACAAGAGAGACACGTAGATCATATAAAAGCTCACATAAAACAATGATTACGTCACACACATATATATCATACAAAACATGTTACCATTTAGCATATATTAACACGTATCATAAATATAAACTTATAGATATTAAACCGAGATTGCTAACAAAAAACAAAGCCGTTTAAATAGTTATGCATTCAATAATTAAGCAAGTAATCATTGAGTATCATGCTAGCATGAAGATAATATAATCATATTTTACGAGAACAAGTTAATATTTTGAAATCAAAAAAATACGTATGCGATGTGCAAGTAGTCTAGGTCGACTAAGAAGAATCCTAATTACTACTTGTTTAATGAGAAATCTTAATGAAATACAAAGTTCATCAATGTAGACTAACATTATACATATTTAGAAAGAGCCAGTTAATCAAGTTAGAGAATGAATATGAGACTATCAATAGTGGTGCTCAATTCAGGCTAAACACGAGCATTTTTACGGGTTATACCATGAACCCAACTTCCTTCCCAGAAGCAATTTAACCATTAGGTTAAATTGAATTTCTAGTGCAATAGATTTTCCAGTAGGCATTCTCATTTTAAAATAAAATAGAATTCTCGCATTTTCCTAATGAAGGGCAGCAAAGATGAAATTTGAATTATCCACTAATACTTGGCCTAATATGACTCAACTAATATGTTTCAAATCCGGTTCTCATAATTCTAATCATGGTGTGTACAATCCTAGGGTTAAATAAGAGAGCAAGCAAGATGTCGTGGGTTTAAACAAGATTGAGTCTTCTAGGACTTAGGGGTATACTTAAGTGTGAAAAGGTAGAATGTACTACATTAAAGCGTTCTAAGAATGCACCTTTGCATATCTCTTTGAAAGTATTCTTATTAAGGTTATTTACCTCAATAGATATTGTGAATTTTCAATTATAAAAAGTATTATGTACTAAAGGTTAGTTACATGTTTGTTAGACCTTAGACAAGTACAAAGTGACAAAAGGAATATATTCAAATTTGATTATCACGGACGGATCTACCTAAATCAAAGACGGATCTCCATATGGAGGATCCGTAGGTCGCAAAGTTGTCTGAAAATAGGCAGAACATGATTTCTTGTTATTTGGGCGATGGTGTTAACTTTTTAGTAATGGAAGAAGCTTATATATGCTATAAGGGTTATTGGTTTGAACTTTCGGATTCGACATCCAAGTTTTGAGCGTAACGTGGAAGTTGTCATGAATTTCCCGATGGAATTTCAACGATATCAATCCTACTAGGAGTGTGTTAGCTTTTAGCATATTTTTGACCATTGCTAATAACACAAACATTATGAACATTTAAATGTAACAAAGCATCGTCAATACAAGTATGAATTGAAATCCGATGATTATTCTTTTCGTCTTATGATCGATTTAGTAATTTCATGTAATAACTAAATTAGTTAAACATGTAGACTCTGAAAATACCTATGGTCATTTTATTGACATTTCCGTTATCTAGATAAATTCTAATCTCGACTCCATGCTCATATTTCGAACATTTGTAATTGGATAGAATAATGAGATTAATTATCGTTTGAATAATAATCATCTTTATATTCTAAGTCCACTTACGATCACTTATAGAAAGAAAGCAAAATAATGGTTTATAGAATATATTCCATAATTCCTAATCCTAATCTTAGATAATTGAACTGTTCTCGGTTTAAATACTTAGTTAAAAATAATGCTATGCTTATTTGGTATAGAGATAAAAGGTTATAATAAAAAGTGAATTTGAGTCTTGATTCATGCTTTTGAATTGTATTAGCAAAGTTACATATATTGTGCATTTGCTCGTGTTTGGTTTTTTAGAAATGACAACTTTATCAAATGCATTGCAAGGTAAATTACTTGAATATCTCAGACGAAACATCCAAGTCGTAAATCCTACTTTGATGTGCATTTTCAACATATTATTATTAATAATAGGAACACACCTATTGGACATGTATAACATCATTATCACAAGTGTGAGTTATGAACCGATGTATATTCTTTTCGTCTTGGAAAGGGATGACATTATTTTCATATCAACCTAGTGTGATTGAGTATGTAGATTCAAGATAATATCTTTTGTTATGGTTTTGATATAATCTTGAAGCTAGACAAATAATGAATCTGATTTCATATTGATGTGTCGTTGTGTGGTGTTTCTTTATGATAGTTCAAGTTTTAAATTTATATTTTGCCGACTTAACCAAAAAAACACTTTAACGGCCAGTGTACCCGGTCAGTGGTAGATTCATGGTAAGTAGGGTGTTAAACACTTGAAGCGAGGTTAAATCTCTCAATTTATTTATATTTTGGTTGTCTAATCTAAGTTAATTCTAATCTAATTCAAACCTATGCTAATCCTATGTTAGTTCTAATCCTAATTCTAACAGGTAATAGGGGGGTTTCAGCCTGAGAGACTGGCACGGGTTTGGTTGGTGACTACAATCATTTCGAACCCCCACTCCGCTGCTACGTTTGTGGGTTATCGCGACAACACCTTTTTTCCTACAAAGCCGATAATCCAAAGTCCCTTATTTAATCTTCACTAGGCCGCTCTCCCTAGTGATGAAAGCCTACGAAACCTTAGATTCCCATGTACATAGATTTAATCCCTTAAGTTGCGACCCTATCCTAGTCTCACTCACTCTCAACATGGATACAGCCAACGATTAAACTTATAAACTTTTTTATATTCTATTTTTGCGAATTGCATCAATTCAAACGAAAAATAAATGCTTTTGCATTTAAAATGCTTCCATTGGCATTCTTTTTATAATTATATTTTTGAATGAAATGGGAAAAACAAAAAATATTTCACTTTAGGAAAATCAACTATATAAATTTTGAAACCAAAAATCTTTTACTATACATATTAAATAATTCTTTTCGCAAAATGTTTAGACTTTTTCTAAAAGATAATGGTTGACTTAGTTAAATTAAAAAGACTACAGTATGATTAGGTGTGGTTAAGAGCTTATGGGAGTAAAAAGACCCAAATCATTCTATAACTTTAGGTTTTCCAAATAAAACCTTGCTAAACAAATACCACTTAAATTTAACTACATCATCTCTTGTTCTTTCACATTTAAAAATCCAAAGGCAATAGGAATTTGTGAAAAGCTTGGCCCTCACAAAAATAGGTTAAAAAGAACAGCTATGCATTTTTCAAACCCCGTCAAGTCAAAATTAACTCCTAATTCTCACCACGGATTACCAAAAAGGGTGTTTTTCCCCAAACAAACTTCTTTTTGTAAGCAAAAATTTTAAATTTTCCACTTTTTTCACAAAAAGGTAAAATCAAAAAGGTTACCAAACCAGGTTGCGTGAAGTGCAAGTCAATATCGAAAGGATATCCTCCCCAATCAAAAAATGAAACTTGTCCTCCAAAGTAATAAAAATAAGGGGTCAAAAAGGAATCTTTAACAAAAATTCTAAGGACATGCCAAAAGATAGATGTTGAGTATCAGAATAAAGACCAGGATAAGAGATATTCCACTTTATGAAGAGTAGATTGGAGATCATCAAATGAAATTGTGGCATTGCTTTGTTCTTGCCACAATTTTTGAACCATGAATCTCAAAATCCGGAAAACCTAGACAAACAAGCACAAACCAACCACAAGGAACAAAGAAGAACAAGCTTCCTCTCACTATTTTACATTGGTAGATCAAAAACAAACTTGAAACGGCTTTGTGTTTTTGTTACCAGTACAAGCTATACTCGCCCCGAATTAATTTGTCCCTTGGGGCAAGAAAGAGAAAATCAAAAGAAGATAAAAAGGATAAGCATGGGGTGCCTCCCACGAAGCGCTTGTTTATTAAAGAGTCCCCTAGCTTGACTCATTTCCCCAAACTAGGTTATCATGGTGGATAATAGTAGGAATGAAGAAATTCCAAGAGGTGGAAACCTCCCCAAACTAGGGATGAATGATGGATGAAGGGTGGGTCGGGTGGGATAAAAGTATCAAGAGTTAAAGAACTCTTCCTTTCAAGCTCATCATCAAAAATACCCGGTTTAAAAAAAAAACTTTCTTCACTCCCCGACGGAGTAAGATGCGGTAAAGACCACAGATAATGACAAATGGAAAAATGATCGTCATTGTGAACAACGTTATTAAATCAATTGTTTTCTCCATTATTAAGCAAAACATCATTTTCACCTCCTCCCGGGTCAAAGGTTTCATCATCACTAGAAAGATTTAACAATTCATCGACCATGGAAAGAAATTCCCTTTCAACTTGTGAAATATTTTCCCCATAAGTATGTGAGTCATTAAACATGACCTCTACGGGCTCAACCTCAAAGGTAAAATATCGACCTTGGAAGGGGAAAGAGAAACATCGTCAAAGTGTCCTCAAAAGGAGGAACTCCCCTTTCCGAGTCATCATACGGTATCAAATTCAATTCCCGGAGGAATCATATCACAAGATATATCAATCTCCTCCTTATTATCTTGAAAATCATTTTCAACATTAGAAACATCCGGAGGAAGAGGGTTTTCATTAAGCAAATCATCGAAAAACTTTAAATCTCCCTCCGTTTCACAAGTATCATTAATTTTCTCTTGATTTGAAATAACCTCATTTTGAAAGACATCTTTCTCCAAAGTAATGATTTCCTCATCGAGTTCAAAAAATGGATTTGAAAAACATTTAAATGTATCAAATTTATTTTCCACTTTCGAACTTGACTCGTCATAACTTGAGAATTCTTCGTTTTGTTCAAAAAGCACATTTTCAAAACCCTTGAATTTAGATTCCATTGAATTTCCCTTTATAGAAATCTCACATTCCTTTGCATCGTTGGACTCTCTTGGGATAGGATTAAGAATCTCAACACTAGACTTTTTTATTTCGTCTGACTCCGTTGAAGGAGTAGTGTTGATTTGCTCATCCACCATTAAAAGAGAATCCTTAATGGGCAAATCGGCAATGGTTTCGGAATTTGAATTCTTTTCATTATTAAACTCATTTTGAAAATCTTCAATTACACCATTAGAAAGATCGTTAGACTCTCTCTTGGGATTGAGAAGGAATCTCGAACACTAATTCGAATGAATCTTTTGATGTGTCAAAATCACTTCTCCCATTTTTAAAGATTAACGGATTTTAAAATGGGGACATCAGGGTGTAATCGGAATATTGTTGACGAAACATTCATTCTTGAAACAAAAGTTCACTTAAAGATTTGTCAATTATTTTTCTCGGTAAACCGGTTTCTTTTGAAATCCTCATTAAAGGAATGATAACCTCCCCATTAACTATTGTACCATCATAGAAATATCTAGGGGTTCCTCCTTATAAGTGGAATGACCGGGTTGAATAGAGTATCAATTTCCTTAATATCCATTGTCCCCAAATATCCAATGGAAATGTTATCATAAATGGAAGTAGGACTTAAAAAATCTTTCACCAATTCATCAAAACGTTTTTGATAGACCTACATTCGAATACTCCCAACGGAAAAACGTCCAGCTCTGCTTGGGGTTATGGATAGATACTGTAACACTAGATTCCCGTGAATCTTTTTTGGTGTTTAAGATGCCATCCCCCATTTTTAGAGAATAACCGGATACCCTCGGTGAATTCATTGAATTTCTCCCTAAAGAAATTGTCTTACAAAACACTTTAAATCCTTTAATGATGGATCAATGCGAGATCGCCTCGAGCGAGAAAGAGAATTTTCGATTTTTAAACATTCTTTCTTTTTACTTTCGGCTTCTAACTCCTCGGTCTCTTTTTCTTTAGCGATTCGCTCTCTCTCTTCTCTTTGCTTTTTAATCACACTACACAAAGTTCTATCATGTATCAAGAAATTTCTTGATCCTTTAATCTTGTGCTATTCAACTCTTGCATCAAATCATCAGTTGTAGATTGAAACATCATGATCCAATGATAATACCCTCCACATGACTCACAAATTGGATAACCTTTTCGGCACCACAATTGGAGTACGAACATAGTCTTCGTGAAAACCACGGCAAGACGAACACAACAACACACGAATTATCTTTAAATCATAAATGGTGTATTAACCCTCACCATCATAGACAAGAATAATCAAAAAGTTTGGAGGTGTGGTATTTTTTAAAAAAAAAAAATAAAAGATTTGGAGAATAATGATACGCACTTGAATAATGTACTAACAATTGACAGCAATCTCCCATTAACAAGGTTTGAAACCAACCCTCCACAAGTTCGAACACGTGCAATGCGGGAATTCGTTTGTCCTTAACCCCGCATTGAAACCAAGGATAAAACCCTATGTCGACATAATCAAGAAATCAAAATATAGAGGGGTTAAGAAGAATTATATGTAAGAAAGAAGTAACGAAGGAATAATTTTTTGGATTTTAATATTTTATCAATATTTTATAATTTTTTTTTATTTATAAAGGGCCTAAAATTCTAAGCATGGAAAAATAATCGAGAAAGACTCACCAAAAGATCTACTCACAGTCACGGTACTCTCTAAACCCAACAACTCCCAAAGAAAGCGGAGAAACGAGAAAAGAGGAGGCTCTTTTAAAATAAAACCCTTTGTCCCTTGAGGCGATCGTAGACCCGGCGTGCCTACCTCTTTATGAATAAGCCAACTAGAGGTAGCCGTACCTGCGAGTGTCAAAAATGGGAGGTTTTGGATCTTTGTTGTGCAATATATTATGATAATACTCTATTAAGAGTATTATATTATTGTTGATTCTTTTTTTTAAAGGAAAGTTTTTTATGTTTTCAATTGCTTCTTATTAT
The DNA here is from genome assembly GCA_026074375.1 of Tanacetum coccineum. Taxonomy (NCBI): domain Eukaryota; kingdom Viridiplantae; phylum Streptophyta; class Magnoliopsida; order Asterales; family Asteraceae; genus Tanacetum; species Tanacetum coccineum. The sequence continues at coordinate 39,136 of BQNB010007876.1, read as the reverse complement.
TTAACTTTTATTTATAGTAAAAAGAAAAGAAAATATATTTTTTAATTTTTATAGTTTTTGAATTTTTTTTTTATATTTTTGATTATATAACAAGAATGTAACTTTCCCGGTGGAAAGGATCTTCTCGACTTTACTTCAACGAATATCCTCAAAAATCGTTCACGACTTCCCCGGCAGCGGCGCCAAAATTGGTTTTCGTGTGAAGTATAGTATATATCTCTATAGTGCAAACTTTCACTAACCAAGATACCGTAAGTAATTAATCACTTAGGAAAGTAATTAATACACGGGTCGTAAATTCCTCGAAGAAGTCGTGAATTGAGATTTGGCGATTATTCGGATTCGAGTTAAGAATGGTTAAAAGATTTTTGGCTTTTGAATTATACTACAAATTTAATAGCACAATTAAACTATAGAAATGATTAAATGAACTAAAATCAATTAACTAGCACGAAAAATTAACAAATGTGAATTAAAAACGTGAGCTAAAACAAGAATTTAAAATCTAAAGCACTTCTAGTAACAAATTTAATGCCTAAAAATCACAAATTTAAAAAGAAAATTTTAGGAAAAAGATTTGGAATTTTTAACTTATTTTGAATTTTTTTTATGAATTTTTTTAAGAAAAAATGAATTAAACAAATAATGAAACTTTTTCTAAAAATTATCACTAAAAATTTACTTTTTATTTTTCAAAATACTAGATTTAAAAAGAAATTAATGCTTAAAAGAATTTTAATTTATTTTCAACTATTTTTCTATTTTTATATAAGATTTTTAAAGAAAAAGAAATGACACAATCTATTTTAATTCTAGAAAATACAAATTCACTGGAGAAAAATAAGGAAAAATGGTTTTAAAATACTAAAAGTGTGCAGAAATTTAATGGAATAAAAAGCCCTAATTTTTATAACCTAATTGTGCCCTAATTTTACCAATTAAAAACTTTAACCTAATTTTATTAAACTAAAAATTGAAAATATAAAACTATTTTATTTTTCCTAGAAAGACAGGGTAGGAAATGTAACTAAAGATAGAAAGGGTAGGCGGTGTAACTACTGAAAATTTACACTACAGTAAAACATTAACCTTTAACTATTATTAAAAAGTACCAAACAGACCTCCGACTATGGCTTATTTTTAGTCTATTAAAAAAGTGCAAATTACAAAAATTAAAACATGAAAGTTTTAAGGACTTAACGAAACAACTAAACAAAGAACAAGTTCTACTTTTATCCACTCAATAAGCTAGAAAATAAGCATTTCAAAAACTGTTACAGAAACAAGGAGTTTAAGAGCTTTTCTAGATAATGGCTTATTTCAAGCTTATTTCTAGATGAAATTGAAAACTAAAAGAAGCTATATGTAGATTAAGATATGTACTAGAGATATCTAAACAGAAATTAGCTAAGTTTTAACAAAAATTTCAAGAAAATTGAACTTAAAAAGTGCAAGTTCAGCTTATAACTGTTTTTCAAGCTTTTTCTAATAAGCTATTAGGCTGAAATCTAAATCTTAGAAACTAATATTTTGGAAATAAGCTGTTCTATGAATGTTGAATGAACCTAGATATAAAGATTTTTATATGAACAACTAGAAAAGAAAATTCAAAAGAGATTAAGCTACAAATCTAGTTTGCTGCTAGACTACTTTTATAAGGAAAAATAAGCTATACTAAAAAGCTCAAAATGAAATTTAAGAACTTATCTAGATTAAGCTAGTGGAGAACTATTAATGATCTTAATCCTAAGTTCTAATTCCTACTTTCAAATTCTAAAAAGTGTCTAGAAAATGGCAAGCAACAGCAGTATAAACTGCTGTTTGCTGATGCAATTGGCAAATTATGTAAATGCAGGCTAATCTCTTTAACTAAAACTCATACACTCTCAACTTGTATCTAAATGTTCACTAACACAAGATGAGCTCTAAAATCCTGAGAATCTATTAACTCTAAAAGTACTTCATATTAAAAGTGTCCCGGTGCTAGGATCAATGTATTAAACTCAAAACTTGGAATCTCTACAAACTAACTTCTAAATTCTTTTTAAAACTTGATGATATAACCTAACTCAACTAAGCAAAAGTTTTTGACAGGATAATATTGACTTTATAAGTCAAATTTAGCTTAAACCAAACACTACTTAACTAAATCTGTCAAAACTAAAGTGCACTTAAAATCTAATTTAAAAACTCAAATTCTAAAACCTTATAGCTACTCAACCTAAAACTAACCTAATTAAGTTAGTTGAACAGTAAAAATCCTAGCTTATTAAGAAGATTAAGCTAGTTTCTCTCCTAGCTTATACTACTTACTATGACAGAATTAAAGTAATGAGAGCTTATTGGATTCTAACTACTAAAGTTTAAATCACTTGTATTTTAAACTAATCTAAACAATACTAAACAGGATTAAGCACTAAGAAAACAAAGAAATAAGCTACTAGAATTAAGCTATGTATAAGCTAAAATGAATTTTAGAAAATGAAACCTGAGTTTTTTGTAGTCTCAGTCACAAGCCACTCTATCTGAGTGAGTGGCTTAAAAAACATACACCTAAGTGGCACCTTGCCTCTATCCCTTGAGCTTAAAGCTCAATAAGCTTTTAAAAGCTTATTACCTCCTTGTTTGCTTTCCAAAATGATCAATGAACTCAAAGATCAGATATCTGATTTTAAAATGGCCAAAACTAGATATAAATGAATTTCAAACAATTGTTAACTGAATATTACTTATTAACAGTATACAAAGCTTCAAATGAGCTTATGAGAGCTTATTATGTAAAATCAGCTTAATTTTGAAAGCAAAGAACAAAGAAACTTGAGAACTGAATTTTATTACTCAAAATAGTAAAGTACAAGCTTAGAGATGAAAAGTACAAGTGCTTAAAGCTGAATTTGAAAAAAACTTAAAAGAAAGTGCTTAAAAAATAAGGAAAATTACACACTGAAAATTAAAACTACTAACTAACTCTGGCTACAAGCTCTTTTATAGCTGAGAGATGACAAGAGGATGAGAATCCAAGTTAATCCAAGCCCTTGATCTATTTCACTTTGATTCTTGGCCGTTGATGATAATTGATGAGGTGTTTAAGCCAATTAGATGATGACACGTATGCGCAATGATGTGGCAATGGGCTAAATACGAGGTAAAAAGCTGTAGAGGAGCGGGGGAAGTGAATTTGGTGAAGATGGGTTTGTTGTAAGTTTGGGCGGGAAAAACAGTTGGGAGGCGGTTAGGGAAAATTAGCCGCGTGTGTATATTTTGAATGTTTGAAGTAATTGCAAAAATGGTCCCTGCGTTTCTTTTCCCCCGTTTATAGTATAAAAGAAGTTTCGGAAATTGCATTTCTGGCCCTTGTGGTTTCTATTTCCTTTTTCCCTTTATAAACCAATTTTCCATCTTTTGCAATTTTGGTCCTTTGAATTTAAAACTTCCAAATAAGCCTTTGAATGTTGAAAACTTGTCATCATTGGTCCTTAATCTTCAATTTAATCTTCATTCTTTCTTCTCCTGTATTGGGCTGATCCGGCTTTTGATTGATTTGGCTTCCCGTCTTCACTCTTTTTCTTGTCTTCTCCGTTTCTTGTCGGTTTTTGACTGATTTTGCTCACTTTTTGTCTTTTTTAACCTTTCCTGCACAATAGACACAAAAGCACACATTTTTCTATCCTTTTGGCATTTTCTTGGCTTTTATTTGGCAAAATCCCGGGTAATTAATATGTATAATTAAGCACTTATCAGGTTACATGTGTTTGGTTGTCAATGTTGACGAACAAAGATGGATGTGTGAGATGAGGTGGTAGTTCTTTCATAGTGAAAGAAAAATAAAAGACACAACAATGTGGTGACTCAATAACACTTGAAGATTGAATTTCTTCTTAATGTTCTTCACTTGCTAGTAAGTGGAAATAAACTAAAATACTCAATTGGGAAATAAACTGAAAGGTTCACTTGTAATGATTATTAGATAAGTGTGATATGTTCTTGAGAAGATAATTTCTTTGGCATGAGAGTTTGCAAGTGTAGGAACCAAACATTTGTTGGTTAAGGGTGATGATGTTCTTCAAGGAAGATAGTGAAGATTGTGTATTATATAAGTTTATTGAGTTACATTTTAGTGAGGATTTGAAGTTTGCCGAACTAAATATTACTATCAAGAGTAAGATATAGTTTCACGGTTTGAGTGTATGGTTGAAGTGTTTCTTGCGAGGTTTGGGTATGTAAAACTAATCATCACTATTAAGAGTGAAGTCTAGTTATAGGGTTTGTGTATGACTGACATGCGGGTCAAAGGTTCTTTCACAATCAAGAGTGAAGTATACTTACAAGGTTTTATGTTAAAGTATTGATGGTTTACAAACTATCTATTACCATCAAGAGTATATTGTAGTTGTAAGGTTTGAGTGCGTGATAATGACTTCTGTAAGGTTGACATTAAGAGGTCATGAGGAGGTATGATCCTAAAAGGAAGTTAGGGTAAGTGATTAGAACCAATTGTGGTTTATGTGAACATTGTGTACTAGTATGCTGGGGTAGGAGACAAGAACCATATCGGTTTGTGTGAACGGGGTGTACTTGTGTTGTGGAAAAAGAAATAAGTGTTCTTATGGAAAAATAAATGAGTGTTCTTGTTTGAGGAGGTATTAGTCCTAATAGTGAGGTTAAGAAAAGATCCAGGTTACGATCTTGGTCACCAATTTGGTTTGTATGAACGAGGTGTATATGTGTGATGGAAAATGAAATGAGTCCGTAGGGTAAAGGTTCGTTTGAATCGGTTTCTTAGGGAATAAGAATCACATTTGTGAGTTCTTAAGAATATTTGGTGAAAGACTATATGAGAACATGTCAAATAATAATAGAAATAAATAAAGAAGAAAACAAAAGATGACGGAATCGATGAGCTTGACAATTTCAAGAGGGATGATGATTAGCATACGATGATCTTCAACCGTGAAGTTACGTAGCTCTTCTCAAGCATTGCTAATGTTCATAGAACAATCACATGATGAGGTATGAGGTTATTTTAAAGGTGGTAGCGCAAATGGTAGAGTTAAGATATTAGCTATTTATATAGTGGTAGAGGTGTGATTTAGGTTTTCGTGTAATTAGTTAGGTATGAAAATTGAGTGATATAACCGTTTATAGTTAAGGAGTGGATCCCTAAATATCTGAGATGGTTGATATAGTACCAAAGGAGTGGGAACGAGTTACTATGGGGAGTTTTAAGTATTTGACGTTGACGACGAGGGACGGAAAACGTATTTTGTAAAGAAAGAATCAAGTAAATAAATAATATAATGATCAAAGTGATCTAAACTAAAGTCCTTAGGGATTAAGACAATTATGCATGTGTACACGATAAATTTTAGTGACACGAGACAATACCCTAAAACTCAGAAGACACAATCACTTAAGTGTAATTTATCATAACAATCAAATATATTTGATGTAGAAGACTATATTACTCTAGTTTGTTTACCTAGAGAGACAACCTAATGGATATAGTGTGAGTGCACAAGAGAGACACGTAGATCATATAAAAGCTCACATAAAACAATGATTACGTCACACACATATATATCATACAAAACATGTTACCATTTAGCATTTAATAACACGTATCATAAATATAAACTTATAGATATTAAACCGGGATTGCTAACAAAAAACAAAGCCGTTTAAATAATTATGCATTCAATAATTAAGCAAGTAATCATTGAGTATCAAGCTAGCATTAAGATAATATAATCATATTTCACGAGAACAAGTTAGTATTTTGAAATCACAAAAATACGTATGCGATGTGCAAGTAGTCTAGGTCGACTAAGGAGAATCCTAATTACTACTTGTTTAACTTGAGATCTAATGAAAATACAAAGTTTATCAATGTAGACTAACATTAGGCATATTTAGAAAGAGCCATTTAATCAAGTTAGAGAATGAATATGATACTATCACTAGTGGTGCTCAATTCAGGCTAAACACGACCATTTTTACGGGTTATACCACGAACCCAACTTCCTTCCTAGAAGCAATTCAACCGTTAGGTTAAAATGAATTTCTAGTGTAATAGATTCGCTAGTAGTCATTCTCATTTTAGAATACAATAGAATTCCTGCATTTGTCTAATAAAGTGTAGCAAAGATGCAATTTTCATTATCCACTAATACTTGGCCTAATATGACTCAAGTAATATGTTTCAATTCCGGTTCTCATAATCCTAATCATGGTGTGTACAATCCTAGGGTTAAATAAGAGAGCAAGCAAGATGTCGTGGGTTTAAACAAGATTGAGTCTTCTAGGACTTAGGGGTATACTTGGTGGAATGTACTACATTAAAGCGTTCTAAGAATGCACCTTTGCATATCTCTTTGAAAGTATTCGTATTAAGGTTATTTACCTCAATAGATATTGTGAATTTTCAATTATAAAAATTATTATGTACTAAAGGTTCGTTACATGTTTGTTAGACCTTAGACAAGTATAAAATGACAAAAGGAATATATTCAAATATTATTATGCAAGGGACGGATCTACCATAAATCAAAGACTGATCTCCAATGGAGGATCCGTAGGTACGCAAAGTTTTCTGAAATACAACAGAACATGATTTCTTGTTATTTAGGGCGATGAGTTAACTTTTTATAATGGGAAGACAGCTTATATATGTTATAAGGGTTCTTGGTTTGAACTTTCGGGTTCGACCTCTAAGTTTTGAGCGTAACGTGAAAGTTGTCGTGAATTTCCTGATGGAATTTCAACGATATCAATCCTATTAGTAGTGTGTTAGCTTTTAGCATATTTTTTACCATTGCTAATAACACAAGCATTATGAACATTTAGACATAACAAAGCATTGTATATACAAGTGTGAATTGCAATTCGATGATTATTCTTTTTCAGTCCTTATGATCGATGTTTCTCGTAATTTCATGTAATAACTAAATTAGTTAAACATGTAGACTCGGAAAATATCTATGATCATTTTATTGACATTTCCGTTATCTAGATAAATTCTAATCTCGACTCCATGCTCATATTTCGAACATTTGTAATTGGATAGAATAATGAGATTAATTATCGTTTGAATAACAATCATCTTTATATTCTAAGTCCACTTACGATCACTTATAGAAAGAAAGCAAAATTATGGTTTATATAGAATATGTTCCATAATTCCTAATACCTAATCCTTTAGATAATTGAACTGGTTCTCTGGTTTAAATACTTGTATAAAAATATGTATATTGCTTATTTGGTCAAGAGAAAAGGTTATAACAAAAAGTGAATTTGAGGCTTGATTCGTGCTTTGAATTGTATGACAAGTTACATATATTTTAGAAACGGATAAGTTTAAATCCCCACAATATCTAACAAGGGTTATTGTGTGCGGGTTATGTATCAAGTAATATCTCAAAAGTATGCTGGATTTTTTTTAAATCTGAGCATAATTTAAGCATTTTAGTGTGAAAAATAGGACAAGTAAACATTCTAATTCCATCCCCCCACTTGAATTATACAACGTCCTCGTTGTATAGATAAAACTTTAAATACAGGCATTAAAAAGAATTAGAATGAGAAACTCCCCTGATATTCGCTCGGTAGATTATCCATGTTGAGTTTTTTTAGCAAGATTGTGTTGAACAGCCGCCTTGAAGTTTCAAGACTCCAACACTTCAAGATCTTCCAGATTTGTAAATTCTCCACCAATATTCGTCGATATTCTTTGCTTCCAAGGTCCTGTATGAAATATAGAAAAAACACATGCATTCCTATCTTGGTACCTACGGTTAATTTAAACTAAACTAAACAAACTAATACGGGTCAGTTTTAGTGAATACGCCGTATCATGTGCATGAATACGTCGTATTGCCAAAACTGACAATAATGTTTTTAAAGTGCATAAAAAGTAAAGATTGATAACGTCCAGACTGACAATAATGTTTTTAAAGTGCATAAAAAGTAAAGATTGATAACGTCCAGACAATCAATACACCGTATGGTATGGGGCGGATACACCGTATTGATGTCTGGGAAGACAAACTCAATAAAATTAAATAACAATCCGAATTGTCTCTCGGGAAGCACTTTTGTTTACAGCGAAGTCTTTAAGTTAGACTTTTCTTCAGCTTCCTTCATTCCATCTCATGCACGCTAATGTGCCCGCGTATGAGCCATTCTTCTGTCTTCGCATCTCGAATGTAATCAGGTCCTAAATTCAATATTCCTTTGTAGATCCCTTATGCTTTTGGTATGGATGCGAGATTCCATTCATCTTATCCACTTCACTTACCTTCAGTAATGGTGGGATCTTGTTGCATTGCTCATTAGTGTGGTATTTAATCTCGGATGTGATCGTACCATTTGATAAGTCACTTCATCATCACCATTGTAAATGGTAATCATCCCTTCGAACCGTCTTGTTTTAATTCCAACTTCTCTTAAAAATGTTTCGCCAAAAATAACATCGCCCATTCCTTCATCGCGATAATCATCCATATTTTCTAAAACTGCAAAATCCGTCACAACATAAAAGTTTCCAAAAAAAATAGGCACATTCATTAAAGCTCATATAACATTATTCCCTTTATACACCATTTTTTCTTTCATTATAAAATTATGAAACTTTTTGGACATCACATTGACCAACAATAATGGGAAAAAGTTAGCGTATGTAAATTTAAATCCTATCACGTAAGAAAACTTTAAGTTGTGAGCACAATCTATATGGATCTTCTTATCATAATCGCAATAACTAGGGTAATCATCAACTCCAACATTAAGTTCATCATCCCTAGTTCTAAATTCCTTAATTACCTCACCTTCCTCAATGGTAGGCATCAAATCATCTCCTTGATTTCTCCAAAGCTCAAATGGTTCATTTAGATCATTTAATTCAATGTAATCTTTTAAGAAAGGGTCTAATGATCTATTTAACACCAAAGTCTCTCCCATTAGCCTAGCTTATAAATCAAGTTCTATTCTTTCTCTCAAACTTAGCATATAGACCCTCTTAATTAAACTACTAGCAGGTTTAACACTTGTGAAAACAATCCTTTCTTCCCTGACCCTTAAAGTAATCTTTCTTTTGTAAACATTAATCTTAGCACGGGCGGAAAATGGTCTTCTGAGGATCAAGGGCACTTTGATATCCTCGGGCATATCTAGAATTATAAAGTCTATAGGGAAACTGATTTACCAATTCCTACTAGTACGTTTTCAGCTATTCCTTTTGGATATTTCACAGTCCTGTCTGCTAATTCTACTGTCAATTTAGTGTGAGCTAATTTGCCTAATCCTAAGTTAAGGTAGGTCGAGAGAGGCATAACACTAACGCTAGCTCCAAAATCAACAAGGGCATTATCAAAGCAAACATTATTAATAAAGCAAGGTAAAGTGAAACTCCCTGGGTCTTTCTCCTTTTGGGGTATGGATTGTGAAGCTTCAGAGTAAGCTTCCGAGAATTGTGGTCCATATGATCCCTTCTTTTCTTCACAGTAGTACACATTTAAATGACTTGGAAATGGAATCGTCGTTTGTCTCGTCTCGTACATCAGTGTATGGCTATGTCCAGTGGATACAACATATTGGGAGGATCTAATACGGCGTATCGGGTATGAATAAGCTTTAATGATAGTTGAAATCGACCTGACTTGATCTCTCAGGTTCGCTTCAGTAGAGCTAGGTAGGCTTCCAAATCCTCTTTCCTGTAGTACCTTGCTCATTTGCCCGATTTGGATTTCTAAACTTTTAATCGATGCTTCTTGGTTTCGAATGGCAGCATCTGTCGAAGCTCAGATTTCTTTAATCAAATTGGAGTTTTATTTGTGTCTTTTTGCCGATTCTCCCATAAATTTGCTCAAGGTATCTTCCATTGATTGCCTTCGTTCTTGGTATGAAGGATTTGCGTTATTCCTTTGATAGAATCCTGTAGCTGCTGCTCTATACCCTCCTTGAAAAGGTCCACCAAATTGCGTGTAGTAAGCTTCTTCTAGGGGTTTCCCTTATTCTTTTAGTGGGCAATCTTTGGTGTAATAGGGTCCTTTGCATTGTTCACATCCTACTTGAGCAACATAAACTTTTTCATTTACTTTCTTGATCTCTCTTCTAAGATTATTCAGTTGTGCTTGTATTGCTGCTAATCCATCAGAAATTTTAGTACTTCTGACTCTTGATGTTCCATTGTGCCATTTTTGAGAGTATTCAGCCATTTCTTGGATGGCTGTATTTGCGTCAGCAGTAGTCTTTGATGGTATGACACCTCTTGAATCAAGAATTTATCGAGTTGGAACATACAATCCATTATAGAACAAAACCACCTCCTGCATCTCCATTAAATAGTATTAAGGATACTTCATCAAGAGCTCTTTAAATCGTTCCCAAGCTTGATAGAGGTTTTCATCTGGTTCTTGCTGAAAGTTGTTGATTTCCTCCATCTTCTTTGCAGTTCGAGCAGATGGGCGATATTTGCATAGAAACCTAGTCTTCTGATCTTCCCAGGTTGTAATCGAACCAGTTGGTTTGTTTCTTAGCCATCGACTTGCGGCTCCGGTAAGGTACATGGGGAAGGCTCTAAGCATCACTTGGTCTATAGTAATATTAGGAATGTGGAATAAATACCCAATCTCAAGAACTTTCTTAATGTGTTCGTTCGCATATTCGTGATCTGAACCGCTGAAGGTGTTGGTACGTAGTTCCTTGAGATATTGGCCCTTCAGTTCAAAGTTAACCTTGTCTTTAATTTTGAGCTTAAAAACTCCCAATTCATAGTCAGCTCAGGTTTTGCTTATGTACTGTTCTGTAACACCCTCATTTCAGCGTCATGTCAGCGGAAGGGTCAAATGGTGTTACGTCATAGCACAATAACTCAAATCATAGAAAACGACTCAAAAAGAGACGTTTTAAGAAAATTTCATTCATTCGAATAATAAAAGTTTACATCACAGTCCCCATATAAGTTTCACAACATCATACAATGTTTTACAAAACGTTTTCGAATGAATAATTATTTAGCGGGCCTTCATATCTCCATCAATCCGAATTACCTTCAAGTACCTGAGATAAAACATGCTAAAACGTCAACAATAATGTTGAGTGAATTCATAGAGTTTATATATATATAAACAATAAAATTTTCCGAACACAAGTATCATTTTTCAAAATTATCTGGATATAACGATGTGGATCAGACAACGTTATAGGGGGATTATTATAAGCCTCATGACATCGAACCTTACCATATATTCAGTAATTTTGCCCACTATACACCCTCGCTATGAGTGTCTCTTATTCTCTATACAATGCATCCGTGGTGTTATGTTCCCAACACAAGACGATAGCTAGTCGTCACGGATCGGAGGTGGTAATCTCCAAATAGTACTATTTCATGTATAAGCGTATGCCTTATTCCCGGCAATTAACAATTCATGATATTTCCGCGGGACTTTTTATTTAGCGAGTTAAAGCTAACTTATAATAATCAAGGCTACTAGCATACATTCGGGTCCCTTGTGTTCTATTTTAAAAACAAGCATGTTACCTCCCTCGCGGGTTTCTAAAACAATTAAAATGTAAAAATGCGAGGCTATGAACTCACTTGATAATGTCGGAAGAAAATAGATCAGCGATAAACGAGCTTGGACGTCGGCACGTAATCACCCGGAACCTATACAACATGTATGGGTTTTAGGTTTTATGTCGGTAAAAATTAATAACGACTCCAAAATAGACAAGTATGTATATGTAGGTATGATGATCAAGTTATAATTGGGTAAGTTAAATCACACTTAAGTTTTCTAAGTAAAAAGTATATCATTTTTACTAGTTTTATTAATTGCTAAACTTTACTAGTTTTAACCCAATTGGTCCAAAAAGCCCAATAGGCCCAATTATAAGCCCATTAAGTAATTTGGTCCATTTTAATGGTCCATGACCAGACCTTAGTCCAAATGTTAGGTCCAAGTGGGTTGGGCTCAATGCTAAGCCCAATAGGTCTTATAATTATAATTAGTGTATTTGGGCCTAGTGGCCCATTTAAGTCTTATGGCTTATTTTAAGTTTATGTGTATAACTTGTATAAATTTTTCGGGTTTTCGATGTCGGATTAAGTTTATTATCAGTAGGTTCATCATACAAAAATTCCCAAAAGTGGGTCCTACCACCTCGGGTTTTCGTCGCAAAAACGCTTTACAATTTTTAGTATGGATATAGACGTAAAAAGTTTTATATGTGTTTATGTTTACAAAAATAGTTGTATCTCTTAAACAATAAATAATATACTTATAATATTTACTATGAATTCACAAACATTATTGTTGACATTTTTGCATGTATTTTCTAGGTTTATTTATTTGCTAGCTGAGCTTTGGAGGCATTCAAGTCTTAGCAGCGGGGATTAATATATTTTTTGGAAGGCTTCTATTATTTGAAGTATCATGCAACATATGTTTTATAAACATGTTTTTTGTTACTTTACAATATGAGATCCTGTTTTTTGTTTAACTTGATATTTTATTTAAAAAATTATTGATTGGTAAAAATTTTCAAAAAACATCTCACTTAGAGTCGTTTTCATGATAACTTGTGTGTTAATGGAACTATTGAAATAGCACCCCAAGTGTTTCCGCTGGTTGTGATTTTTGGGGAGTGGTTACCATTTTTACCCAAAAACAAACCGTCTAAATAAATTTTATGGGGATAGTCATTGGGTTTGGGGCCGCGGGGGTGGGGGGGGGGTGATGGGGGGGGGGGGATTGTTGTGGGGAGTGGGGGGAATTCAACAATTTTAAGTCATAGTTTTATAGACTCATGAGAGTATCCAAAAATATCTATGAAGACTTTTTAATCATACCTTTACAAGAACAAGTCTACGGGTTTTGTATATCAAACAATAAATAGCGACGATGTGGCAAGTAGTCTACAGATCGACCAAAGGAGGGCAGAGAATCTAATTACTACTTGACTAATAAGAAATCCTATGAAATTTAAAGTTTTAAATGTAAACTAACATTAGGCATTTTAGAAAGAGTCATTTTAATAAAGTTAGAGAATTATGAAATGAGACTATCCACTATTGGTGCTCAATGAAGGATAAAACACGTCCATTTTTATGGTTATACCACGAACCCCTACTTCCTTCCCCAGAAAGCAATTCAACCGTTAGGGTTAAATTATGTGCAGTGAAATTTATAGTGCATATGTTTCTCCAGTGTCATTCTCATTTTAGAATAAAATAGAATTCTCGCATTTGCCTAATGAAGTGTGGAAAAAATAAAATTTGCATTATCCGCTAATACTTGGCCTAATATGACTAAACTAATATGTTTAAATTCTAGTTCTCAAAATCCTAATCAATATGTTTATAATTCTAGGGTTTAATGCAGTGAGCAAGCAAGATTTATATGTAGTTAAAAAACTAAATCTGAATTGACGTATATCTTTATAAGATAACAATTGACAGGAGTCTAAATAATAAACATTTAAAAAAGTGCATGTGTTCATTTAAGGAGTGAATTCGCCTACATTCTATTTACAAAGTGATTCTAAAGAATGACACATGTCGCTCATGTCTTTTTGAAAAAATAATCTAATTAAGTGTTATAAATATACCTCTATAAAAGCATAATAAGTGAATATATACTCTCTAATTGGAAAGATAAACATACATAGATATGACAGTTAAAGGTTTAGTTTGACTTGTATCAAGTTAAGACCTTTAAAATGAAAACTCCACCACTATGCTCTCAAAAATTAGTACAATTAAGAAAAGAAGAGGTAAAGACATTCAAATTTATGCCAGGACGGATCTCCCTATGGGGATCCGTAGGGTCGCCACAGTTGTTTAGGAAAGTCAGACAAGAGAAAATAGGCACTTTAACGTTTATTCTATATATGGGACTTATGGTTGTAAACTTTTTTAGTTAATGGGAGTTGCTTATATTGTATTATAAGGGTTCTTAGGTTTTAACTGTCAGGAGTTCATGTCCAAGTTTTTGTAGCGGAACGGGGGAAGGGTTGGTTTTTTGAAATTGTCCCGATTGTGGGAATTTCAACAATGTCAATTCATACTAGGAGTGTGTTAGCTTTGAGATAGTTTTGTCCATTGCTAAATTACAAAAGCAATTTATGAACATTTAGATGTTAATAAAGCATTCTAATCAATACAAGTGTGAATTGCAATTTGATGATTATTCTTTTCGTCTTATGATCGATTTTGTAATTTCATGTAATAACTAAAAATAGTTAAAACATGCAGGACTCGGAAATATATATGGTCCGTTTTAATTGATATTTCATTATCTAGATAATTCTAATCCGGCCTCCATGTTCATATTTTGAACATTGTAATTGGATTAGAAATAATGAGGTTTATAATTATCGTTTGAATAATAATCATCTTTATATTCGAAGTCCACTTACGATCACTTATAGAAAGAAAGCAAAATAATGGTTTATAGAATATGTTCCATGATTCCTAATCTTAATCTTAGATTAACTTGAAATTGTTCTCGTTGTTTTGTAAATTATTAGTTAAAAAAATAATGTTCATGGCTTTTTTGGTTTAGAGAGTAAAAGGTTATAACAAAATGTGTATTTGGTCCTTGATTCATGCTTTTAATTGTTTTTATGAGAAATAAAAGTTACCATATATTGATGCATTTGCTCGTGTTTGGTTTTTTCAGAGGAAATGACAACTTTACCAAATGCATTGCATGGTAAATATACTTGATTATATATCAGACGAAACATTCAAAGTCGTCAAATCCCATGTTTGACGTTGCATTTTAAACATGTTTATTATTAAGAATAGGAAACACCCTATTGGGACATATTGACTAAAATATAACTTCATTATCACAAGTGCGGAGTTATGAATCCGATGTATATTCTTTTAGTCTTTTGAAATGAGTTTACTGCAATTCTCAAATATAAACGATTAAGTAACAATTCTTTGCAATAATTATACAAAATAGGTTAAATACATAGGATAAATGGTGCTATAAAATAGACGTTATTTGATGTCATCACATATCCAAACTCAAAAGAACTTGGTAATTAGATTCGAAAGATAATATCAATCATAATTTGAATAATGAATCGATATATATCCAAAATCTTTCTTGACCCTCACTAACACTCATTTAAAAGAAAAGAAATAAATATTTTCCTAAAGTGTTTTATTAAGACTAAAACTAGTCTTAAGTGTGAGATCATTTAAAATGATGAGTTTACTTATTTCTTTGGTATTGTCGTATATTTTATATGTGAGGAAAAACTTATTAGTTATTGTGCACAATATGATTAGATTTTGACTTTTTAAGAGTTCATAAAATTATCTTAGTCATTTTTAAGCATTACAAATCTTTTTCAAAACTACTAAATGTTTATATAATGTTTTCAAGATTTTGATTAGAGCGAATATTTTCATTTCAAGTTAATGTTAATGTGAAAATTTATTCGAAGATAAAACTTCAAAATGAAAGTGTTTTCGTACTAAGAAAGTTAAGCTTTCAAATTTAGGATTTAAAACAATTCCTATGTTCATTTTAATCCAAGTATATATTAGTTGTGATTGTAAATTAGACTAATGCAAGCACAAACTAAAATCAAAACATATTTTCCTTTTCTTACATACTAATGTGTTATTATAATCTTTTCTCTTGTTTAGACAACCTATGTTTAAGCAAGATAATAAGATGACACGACTTAGAGACGTTGTTGAGACATTGATAAAATGTAACATTTTATCACTTAAACTAGTAACATGATAGTCATGCAAGACAATATTTTTCAAAAGGGTTGACACGCTTGCTTAGCTCTCAATCCTAAGTGGGTTAGACTAAGTAATAAGATTCATAAGATGTTGATATAACATTTGTAAACATAGTGATTGTTGACGTTGGTCGGGTGCAAGTTTTACATTTATAATCGAGACTAATGAAATTACCAACACAACATACGAGCAAGTATACTCGTTCAATCGTAGTAAAGTCAGGTAAGTCAAGTTCGTTCCACGGGACTTGGTCTAAACCAATATTAGGTAGCAAGAAAGACACTAAGGTTGTCACGGCCATTAGCGTCACAAAATCAAGGTAAGTACTTAAGCAAATTCATTCCATTTTTAAGATTATACTGCGAGCATTGGATAGTTGACAAGTAAGACAACTATAGTAATAAATTCCCGTTAAGCGTAAGTAGGTAAAGGCTCTAAGACTAGGGTTTTAACAAGATCTCCATTGCATTTAATCCAAAGAAAGAATTTAAAAGTTAGCAAAAAGGAAGCTTTAGCGAATGGCTTTAATTGTGACAAAATTAATGTGACTAGGTCTTATGAAAGAAGACCCGCCTAAGTCTTAAAATGCTATGCACCGTCGAGAGAGAAATCATTGCACTTATTAAACAAACCAACGTTCTAATTGGATTTAATAATGGTTAAACACGTTTTCTATCATAAGGATCGACCGCTCTTTTATCTTCTGTTAATTTTCTTGCATGGCTTAAAGTGTGTTGAATTGATTGTAGTCACCAAACAAACCCATGCCAGTCTCTCAGGCTGAAACCCCCTTTTACCTGTTAGAATTAGGATTAGAACTAACATAGGATTAGCATAGGTTTGACTTAGATTAGAATTAACTTAGATTAGATAACCAAAATATAAATAAATTGAGAGATTTAACCTCGCTTCAAGTGTTCGACACCCTACTTACCACGAATCTACCACTGACCGGGTACACTGCCCGTTAAAGTGTTGTTTTTTGTTAAGTCGGCAAAATATAAATTTAAAACTTAAACTATCATAAATAAACACCATACAACGACACATCAAGTTTTTGGCACCGTTGTTAGGGAGTGGAAATTAATCGTGATTTTTATTTTATGTTTTGGTTTTTAACATTAGATTAGATCTAACCCTTAGAAGTAGTGTTAATTAGATTACTGTATATTCTTGTATATTCTGTATATTTTGTATATTTGTTAGTTTAATTGTTTATTTGTATATTTGTGTGTTTAATTTAATTGCTTTGCTAATACAATTTTCTGGTCGATAACTGAATACGGCATATCCTTACCATCGGATACGGCACATCTAGCTTTCTGTCCAATACAGCGTATTGATTCAATTGATTAATACGGCGTATCCACTTCCATTGGATGCGGCATATCGATCATTTGTAACAGAATTAGAACCTAAGTTTTTATATATTTTATTTTCGTGCTAATTTTTTTTTCTATCTTTCTTCAGAGCAAATCCTACTGATTGTTTATCCTTTGTTTCAGGTAGTGCATGACAAGGAGTTTAACAAACGAACTATTTACACCTCACAAAGATCCAGAACAAGAATTCCGATCATTTAGGAGACACTTCAAGACATTAAGTCTTGACGAGTTGAGATCGCCTGATTTTAATTTATTTTCTAACCAAGAAAACTCGGAGGAAGAAGAAGCGAAAATAATGACAGAAACTATGGAACAATACTTAAGCAAGACCCGAGCTGACTATGGATCGGGGGTTGTTAGGCCCAAAATTAAAGACAAGGATAACTTTGAACTAAAGGGCCAATTTCTCAAGGAACTACGAACTAACACCTTCAGCGGTTCGGATCACGAAGATGCGAACAAACACATTGAGAAAGTTCTTGAGATCGTGGATTTATTCCACATTCCAAATATTACTATAGACCAAGTGATGCTTAGAGCATTCCCTATGTCCCTTACCGGAGTCGCAAGTCGATGGCTAAGAAACAAACCAACTGGTTCGATTATAACTTGGACTAAGTTTCTAAGCAAATATTGCCCACCTGCTAGAACTGCAAAGAAGATGAAGGAAATCAACAACTTTCAGAAAGAACCATATGAAAACCTTTATCAAGCTTGGGAACTATTTAAAGAGCTCTTGATGAAGTGTCATCAACACTATTTAATGGAGATGCAGGAGGTAGTCTTGTTCTATAATGGATTGGATGTTCCAACTCGACAAATTCTTGATTCAAGAGGTGCCATACCATCAAAGACTACTGCTGACGCAAAAACAGCCATCCAAGAAGTGGCTGAATATTCTCAAAAATAGCAAAATGGAACATCAAGAGTCAAAAGTACTGAAACTTCTGATGGATTAGCAGCAATACAAGCACAACTAAACAACCTTGGAAGAGAAATCAAAAAGGTAAATGAAAAAGTTTATGCTGCTCAAGTAGGATGTGAACAATGCAAAGGACCCTATTACACTAAAGATTGCCCACTAAAAGAAGAAAGGAAAACCCTAGAAGAAGCTTACTACACGTAATTTGGTGAACCTTTTCAAGGAGGGGGATATAGAGCAACAGCTCTAGGATTCTATCAAAGGAACAACGCAAATCCTTTGTATCAAGAACAAAGGCAATCAATGGAAGATACCCTGAGCAAATTTATGGGAGAATCAGCAAAGAGACACGAAGAAAACTCCAATTTGATTAAAGAAATCCGAGCTTCGACGGATGCTGCCATTCGTAACCAAGGAGCATCAATTAAAACTTTAGAAATACAAATCGGGCAAATAAGCAAGGTACTACAGGAAAGAGGATTTGGAAGTCTACCTAGCTCTACTAAAGTAAACCCGAGAGATCAAGTCAAGTCAATTTCAACTACTATTGAAGCTGATTCATACCCGATACGCCGTATTGGATCCTCTCAATACGTCGTATCTGTTGGATAGAGCCGTACACTGATGTACGAGACAAGACAAACGACGATTCCATTTCTAAGTCATTTAAATGGTTACTACTGTAAAGAAAAGAAGGGATCATATGGACCACAATTCTCGGAAGCTTACTCTGAAGCTTCACAATCCATACCCAAAAAGGAGAAAGACCCAGGGAGTTTCACTTTACCTTGCTTTATTAATAATGTTTGCTTCGATAATGCCCTTGTTGATTTAGGAGCTAGCGTTAGTGTTATGCCTCTCTCGACCTACTTTAACTTAGGATTAGGCGAATTAGCTCACACTAAATTAACAGTTGAATTAGCAGACAAGACTGTGAAATATCCAAAAGGAATAGCTGAACACGTACTAGTAGGAATTGATAAATTTACTTTCCCAGTAGACTTTATAATTCTAGATATGCCTGAGGATATTAAAGTGCCCTTGATCCTCGGAAGACCATTTTTGTCTATCGCCCATGCTAAGATTGATGTTTACAAAAGAAAGATTATTTTAAGGGTCGGGGAAGAAAAGATTGTTTTCACAAGTGTTAAACCTGCTAGTAGTTTAATTAAGAGGGTCTACATGCTAAGTTTGAGACAAAGAATAGAACTTGATTTAGAAGCTAGGCTAATGGGAGAGACTTTGGTGTTAAATAGATCATTAGACCCTTTCTTGGAAGACTACATTGAATTAAATGATCTAAATGAACCATTTGAGCTTAGGAGAAATCAAGGAGATGATTTGATGCCCACCATTGAGGAAGGTGAGGTAATTGAGGAATTTAGAACTAGGGATGATGAACTTAATGTTGGAATTGATGATTACCCTAGTTATTGCGACTATGATAAGAAGATCTATATAGATTGTGCTCACAACTTAAAGTTTTCTTGCATGATAGGATTTGAATTTACACACGCTAACTTTTTCCCATTATTGTATGTCAATGTGATGTCTAAAAAGTTTCATAATTCTATAATGAATGAAAAGATGGTGTACAAAGGGAATAATGTAGTAGGAGCTTCAATGAATGTGCCTATTTTTGTTGGAACTTTTTCTATGATGACGGATTTTACAGTTTTAGAAAATATGGATGATTATCGTGATGAAGGAATGGGCGATGTTATTTTTGGTGAACCATTTTTAAGAGAAGTTGGAATTAAAACAAAAAGGTTCGAATGGATAATTACCCTTTACAATGGTGATGATGAAGTAACTTACCAAATGGTGCGATCACATCCGAGGTTTAAATACCACACTAATAAGCAATGCAACAAGATCCCACCATTACTGACGGTAAGTGAATAGGATAAGATGAATGGAATCTCGCATCCGTACCAAAAGCTTAAGGGGTTCTACAAAGGAGTATTGAATTTAGGACCCGATTACATTTGAGATGCGAAGATGGAAGAATGGCTCACACACGGGCACATTAGCGTGCATGAGATGGAATGAAGAGAAGCTGAAGAAAAGTCTAACTTAAAGACTTCACTGTAAACAAAAGTGCTTCCCGAGAGACAACCCAGAATGTTATTTAATTTTATCGAGTCTGTCTTCCCAGACATCAATACGGCGTATCCGCTCCATACCATACGGCATATTAATTGTCTGGACGTTATCAGTCTTTACTTTTTATGCACTTTAAAAACATTATTGTTAGTTCTGGCAATACGGCGTATTCATTCGCATGATACGGCGTATTCACCAAAACTAACCCGTATACCTTGGAAGCAAAGAAATATCAATGAATATTGGTGGAGAATTTACAAATCTGGAAGATCTTGAAGTGTTGGAGTCTTGAAACTTCAAGGCGGCTGTTCAACACAATCTTGCTAAAAAACTCAACATGGAGAATCTACCGAGCAAATATCAGGGGAGTTTCTCATTCTAATTGTTTTTTATTCCCGTATTTAATTTTTTATCTATACAACCAGGACGTTGTATAATTCAAGTGGGGAATAGAATTAGAATGTTTACTTGTCCTATTTTTCACACTAAAATGCTTAAATTATGCTCAAATTAATATTTTTTTTTCATGCATACTTTTGTGAAATTACTTGATACATAACCCGCACACAATAACCCTTTTTAGATATTGTGAGGATTTAACATATTTGTTTCTAAATGTTTACCCAAATTCCACAAAATATGACTGTGCCGGTGATGTTGTAGACTTTAGAACTTGGCTTGGTATATCTATTTGAGACCGCAATAATAAGTACTATGGATTTAGATGGAGTAACTTGTTTAAATTAGTAAATTTTAGGATTACACCCAAATCGCCTTTACATGTTGCTTATTAACTAACTACACTGGTTAGTTAACCCTCATATAAACCATTTGTTTACTCTCATTTTAAGAGTAAGATACCCCTAGAACAACCCGTAGAGCCAATCCTTTAGGAACTACACCAATTATTTGTTTGGTTACACCTTTACACCTTATCCTACCCTGTTAGATTAAGTTTATTTTACAGTTGCTAGTTGCTTAAAGTGTAAAGTTTGTATTTCCTGAGTCTTGTGTCTATTTTGGTATGGTTGGAAGAAATTTGCACATTGCAAATGGGAATGTATATTATAGTCAAAACTCATGTATTTTTGCTACCATCGCAATTATTGGTACGTCAGAAGAATGAAGGAATTATCGAAGGAATTATCCGGAATTATTTTGATCGTGAAGATGGCGAAACTACACCGAGTTTCGTAGTATATTGTTAGAAAAAAAATCAAAAAAATCAGAAAAATTATAACAAAAAAAGAGAAGGAAAGTTTGAAGATAATCGTTTCGCAACTACCGAAGGAATTACACGAAGGATCAATTATTCGTTGATACAAATCAACGATGTAGAGTATTGTATAAAGTGGAAGATATCGACACTTACCTTGTAAAGTATGTAAAGTATGGGATGAATGGGAAGTTGATCGTTATAGGAACGCCAACTTAGGTTATTGTTTTTTATCTATGATCAAGATGTTCTAAATAGTTGTGTCTTTATCATGGTAATGGTCGGGAAAAAGTGTCTAGCAACTTGTATTTTAGACTTAATCTATTTGTTTCGTAACTTTTATTTAACAACAATTTAATTCCCTTTCCTAATCATTAACCATGGCTTTTACGCGAATGAGGATGTGATCGAGTGTGCATGTCTATTCCATTATTACGGCCATGTATGCATGTCTCAGCTGCCTTGTTGGTTTATTACTATTGGTGAAAGTTGGAAGATCCCTACCCTATATCATTCTTCATCCTAACTGTTGGTTAATTTTGAATGAGGATGTGATCAATTTTGAATGAGGATGTGATCAAACACACATGTCTATTCCATCGTTACGGCCATGTATGTTTGCTTCAGCTGCCTTGTTAGTGTGGTACTTTTGGTGAAAGATTGTAGAATGATCAACCTTAAGCCTTATCTTAAAAACCCATATTTACCTTTATAAACTTGTTACTCCTTAGCTTTAGCGATGGAGATGTGTATCCTTGCCAAGCTTATGATAGAATACTCGTCATGACCGAGCAATTGAGCAAATTAGTTACATGTTACCACATAGATTAGTTGAGTGATTTGAGTGTTTTCATCTTCCTATTTCGTGAGGTGTTTGGTTGTGTACTTGTAATAGATCAAATAAATGCTTAACGGAAAATATCCTTAGGGATACATTTTTATAGACTTCTAAAGGCTACTTGAGGACAAGTAGGATTCAAGTGGGGGGATATTTGATGACATCAAATAACGTCTATTTTATAGCATCATTTATCCCATGTATTTAACCCATTTTGTATAATTATTGCAAAGAATTGTTACTTAATCGTTTATATTTGAGAATTGCAGTAATTATGGAGTAGTTGGTGAATATTAGCCAAAGGCGCGCATTCTGGAGCTTAAATGAAGATATTTTGAATATTACTATTCTGAAGACCAATACGCCGTATCCATCAAGCAAGATACGGCGTATCCGTGCCTATACTCACCAAATACCATAAAGGAATGAAGATCAATACGCCGTATCCCCCCCCCCCCCCCCCCCCCCCCCCCCCCCCCCCCCCCCCCCCCCCCCCCCCCCCCCCCCCCCCCACCCCCCCCCCCCCCCCCCCCCCTCCCCCCCCTGAAGACGTCATTCGTCGTATTGAAGATATAGTATGTGAATATTTTGTGTTGGGTTTTTAGAAGACTTTACAACTTACTGCTGCTGGTTCAACAATGGTGCTGCTAGTGAAGATTTAGTGCTGCTGAGAAAGATTGAAGAAAATAGACTAAGTCTTAAGTACTGTTAGAGTATAGTTAGTACTGCAAGTACATTGTTAGTACTGCTAGTATAGTTAGTGCTGTTTGTAGTAAGTTAGTGCTGCCAGCATATAATAGTTAGTGCTGTTAGGAGATATGCATGAGTTAAATTAGGAATAGATATGCATTATCTCCTCACACGTTTTGTAATCCCATTAGGGTTATCCTTGGTATATAAAAGGAACCCTACGACATTAGTTAGATAATAACAACAATACAACACAAGTATCAATATTCTTAGTTAGTAATCTGTAACCTAGCAGATTAATAAAAATCAAATTTTAGTTTTATTCATTGTTCTTCTTAGCAATATAAGTTAGTTTACGTATAACTTATAATTGTTCATAGTCATTGTTTCTGTTGTAGTTAGTTTGGATCTATCCAGATTAGCTGCCACCCTTAACAGGCTAGAAAGATCTATTCAAATTGTGATCTACAAGTGGTATCAGAGCTTGTAGAGAAACTCTGAGTAAGAAGAACCAAAAACCCACTAGTTATAAACCTCTACCTTACAAATCTATTCAATGGCAAGATCAGAAGATGATATTCCACCACCACCACCACCACCACAAACACAAACACTAATACAACAAGCCCCTCACACTATCCCAACCATCAAACTCCCTATTCTTAAGAAGGGAGAGTATGACAAATAGGCCATGAAAATGGAACATTACTTGGCCCATACAGACTATCCTATATGGGAAGTCATTCAAAGAGGCAATGGTCCTATGAGTTTCTCAAACAGTCAAATGGTGTTCTAAAGTTGCCACCCACAGATGCAGAAGAAATTTTAGCCAGAGAAAGAGAAAGAAAAGCAAGGACCACCTTGCTTATGGCTTTACCAGAAGATCATCTTGCTAAATTTCACAAAATGACTGATGCAAAGAGATGTGGGAAGCTATCAAATCTAGATTTGATGGCAATGATAAATCAAAGAAAATGCAGAAGTATATTCTAAAGCAACAGTTTGAAGGCTTCTCTGTATCAAACTCAGAAGGGCTGCATAAAGGCTATGACAGGTTTCAGAGTCTTCTAAGTCAACTAGAGATTCATGGTGCGGGCGTCTCCACTAAAGATGCTAATCAGAAGTTCCTCAGATCTTTACTTGCTGCCTGGTCTCAAATTTTCTTAATCATGAGGACCAAGCCAGGAGTGGACAGTCTTAGTTTTGATGATCTATATAATAATCTTAGAGTCTTTGAGCCCCGATGTTATCTCGCGCTCTACTACATATCTTTAGCAAGCAGAATGTGGCATTTGTTTTTGAGACGCTAGCAGTACTAATGAAGTTGTACTGCTTATTGGTGCTTTACTTCTTCTGGCCATAACCCTGTAGATGAGAGATGAGAGATGATGAGATAGAGATATACACTGATGAAATCATGTACTCTTTCTTCGCTAATCAATCCAGTGGTCCACAATTAGATCATGAGGATTTGGAACAGCTTGATGAGTTCGATTTAGAAGAAATGGATTTAAAATGGCAGGTGGCCATGATTTCCACAAGACTGAAGAAGTTCTACAAAAAGACAGGAAGAAAGCTGCAGTTTTGGCTTTGATAAGACCAAAGTCGAGTGCTACAATTGTCACAAGACAGGGCATTTTGCTAGAGAATGCATATCTAAGGGGAATCAAGATAGTAGGAGGAGAGATGTTGGATATACTGGGTATAAAGCTAATGACAAGTGAGGAGATGGAAAAAAGGGAGAATCTAAGTTGGTAAACTCTTGATGGAGATGGTGTTGATTGGACCAAGCACTCATAAGATGAGCAAGAAAACTATGCTTTGATGGCTTATAGAAATTCAGGCTCAGACACTGAGGTAAATTCTTGTTTAAAAGAGTGTAAAGAATCTTATGCTAAACTTAAAAAATTATATGATGAATAGAGGGAACAACTTGGTGATGCTAGTATAGAAATTCAGGCCTATACTCAAGCTTTAAAGAAGGTAGAAGCACAACTAGTTGCACATCAACAAATCTACCTTTGGTAGAGGAAGATATAGGTTTATGAAAATTGATTTAGATGTCTAAAAACTGATGTGCTCACATATCATAAAAAACTATTGGCAGAAGCTGAAAAAGAAAAAGAAGAATTGAAAGCTAAAGTAGAAAAATGGCACAACTCTTCTAAGGGTCTTAATATTCTGCTAAATAGTCAGATGAGTGCTAGGGACAAAGCTGGGCTTGGGTATGGAAATCAAATGCATAAAGGTGTCTTAAGTTATGAAAATGAAGTTTTTGGAAGTGTATTTGACAGTAGGTCTAGTGATATAGAAGATAGTCCAGTGAATGATAGATATGCAGAAGGAATGCATGTTGTCCCCCCTCCAATGACAGGGATTTACATACCTTCTGGACCTCATGTTGAAACTGACAAGTCACAGTATATATATGGTCAAAAACAGTCTAAATCAAGTGAATCTAATGCTGAAACTAGTAATTTTGCTTCTTGTGAATCTAACTCTAGTGTAGAAAAAAATAAATCTGTACCTAAACCAGTTGCTAATGAACCCAAATCTATTAGTGACCCTAAAGTTTGGTCTGATGCTCCTATCATTGAGGAGTATGAATCAGATAGTGATGATGAACATGTGTCTCTACCCACAAAAGAACATGAAACACCTAGTTTTGCTTTGGTTAATAATGTTACGCATGTAAAAACACCTAAGGCAAACTTTAAAGAGCAAAACACATGTAGTCGAGTCCTAAACTAACAACAAGGATTGTAGTGCTTTAATGTCTAAAAAAAACTAGGTTTGGATAGGGTTTACTTGAAAAAGGCATGTTTTGTAATGTGGTAGTTTTCCGCATTCTTCATTAGAGATTATGATTTCCATGAGAAAAGAATGGCTAAACAGATTGAATTGAACAAACAGAAGGGTAAGGGTACTGTTCAAAGGGAAAATAAAACAGTTTGGAACAATGTGCAAAGATTGAATCATCAAAACAAGTTTGTTCCAACAACAATATTAACTAGAACTGGCAGATTTCTAATTAATACTGCTAGAAAAGTTAATACTGTTAGACCCATTGTGAATGAAATTAGACCAAGAAATAACTTTTTTAAGTCTTCATTCACTACCAAAAGGATTTCTATAAAACAACAGGCACCAAAGAATACCCTTTTTTAAATCATAAAGTTAATACTGCTGGGGGCAAAACAGTTAGTGTTGTTGGGGGCATTAGGGAAACTGCTGTTAAGGCTAGCAGATTGTATTTGGACGACCCCAAAATACCTTACAAGAACAAAGTCTCCAAATACAATAGTGGATCAAAAACTAGCAAAAATGTTGTTTCTAAAGATCCACTAGGCAGACCGAAGCCAGCAATGGTTTGGGTCCCTAAGAGAAACTAACTTCTCTTAATTTGATGTGCAGGATAATCCACAAAAAGCTTTAAAGAACAAAGAGATTGTTGATAGTGGATGTTCCAGGCACATGACTGGGAACAAGGCCTACCTTGTTGATTATCAAGACTATAAAGGTGGCCTAGTTGCTTTTGGAGGTAGTAAAGGTTACATAAATGGTAAAGGTAAAATTAGCACATGAAAGTTAGATTTTGAGGATGTGTGCTTTGTGAAAGAACTATAGCTTTTCAATCTATTTTCTGTCTCACAGATGTGTGACAAGAAGAACAAGGTTCTTTTTACAGATACTGAATGTCTTGTATTGTCTCCTGACTTTAAGTTACTTGATGAAAATCAAGTATTACTTAGAGTTCCTAGATAAAACAATATGCACAGTTTCAACCTAGAGAACATTGTTCATTCTGGAGGTTTAGCTTGTTTGATTGCAAAGGACACAGTTGATGAATCTAACAAATGGCATAGGAGGTTGGGTCATGTTAATTTTAAATACTTAAACAAACTTGTGAAGGGAAACCTTGTTAGAGGATTACCTTCCAAGATTTTTCAAAATGACCACACTTGTGTTGCTTGTCAGAAAAGAAAGCAACACAAGGCCTCTTGTATGGCCAAATTAGTGAGCTCTATCAGTCAGCCCCTTTCACGCTTTTTACATAATGTAGACTATTCTGGACCCACATCTGTAAGAAGGCATTAAACCATAAGACTTATTGCTGTCGTAAGTGATGATTTTAGAAGGTTTTGTTGGGTGTTCTTTCTTGAGAACTAGGATGAATAAATGTGGAATCCTTAAGGACTTTATAAGACAAATTGAGAACCAATTAAATCAAAAGGTTAAAATTATTAGATGTGATAATGGTACATAATTCAAGAACAGGGACATTATTGAATTATGTGGGTCAAAAGGAATCAAAAGGGAATACAATAACGCAAGAACTCCACAACAAAATAGAGTTGCTGAAAGGAGAAACAGGACCCTAATTGAGACTGCTAGAACTATGCTAGCAGATTCATTTTTACCAAACACTTTTTGGGCTAAAGCAGTTAGTACTGCTTGTTATGTTTGATGTAGTATTTTATAATACGTATAATATCAAAGTATAAAGAAATTTACTAAAAATCCTTGAGGACAAAGATTTAAAGTAAAAATCTACACAAAAATATCCTACGTAAGCCGGTAAGTGATTACCGGGTCGTTTTCCCAAAGATTAATGAAATTGAGACCCCGTTTGTTATTTGGACAATGATTTGAATTGGTTCGAAGATGATTGTTTTCTAAAATCCTATTAGTGAGCAAATAAAGGCACAATTAAAACTAACTATGAAAAAACGTTAACGAGAATTTAATAAAACGCGACAAATAAGCAAGTACACTAAAATTAAATCCTAAATGATTTTCTAAACTTTTTCTAATCCTAATTAACTAGATAATAAGTAAAAGCTAAGGAAATTCTAAAACGAGGGTGCTTAAAGCTTAAAAACGAAGAAAACGAGCACGGGAACGAAATCCCGTTCTTTAAAAAGTGAAATTACAAATGTTTAACCTACCGATAAATTAACTTTATTTTTAATAGATCATAATGACCAAAGAAAATCCTTTTCAAGAAAAGAAAAATATTATTTTTAATTATGTTCTATTTTTTATGACTTTTTAAAGTTTTTAACAAAGTAAAATTATTAAAAAATACAAAACTAACTCTAAATTTTTTTGGAAAATTACTAAAAGTGTAAAACTAAGTGCTGGATTTTATGGAAATAAGACTTGAAAATAAGCTGATGTAATAAGCTCTAAAAATCTAGTAATAAGCTACGACTTCTTTTTTTTTTTTAAATAGAAAACAAAAATGTGTATATAAGAAAAGGCTTGGGCTATCATAACAGATAGCCCTGGTCTGGTGCGATGGTTTGTGTGTGTGGGAGTTGGGACGTTTGTGTGTAAAGCAAGAGGTCATGGGTTCGAATCCATGGCCTCTTGTTTTTTTTTTTTTTAAAAAAAAAACAAAGTTGTAAAATACTGAAAATGAATAACTTTTGTAAAAAAACTTTTTTGAAAACTAAGAAATAAGCTAGAAAAGATTTATAAAACAGACAGAATCATTATACTATTTTGGGACTTTTTTCAAATACTTAAGAAGCTTAAACACTCAAATATAGCTTAAAATACTATGGCTTAAATAAGGCTATAAGCAGTCTATGACTACCTATTAAGCTTAGAAATAAGGCAAATGATCTAAAGCATAAAGGCTCATAATTCAAATAAGCACTTAATCTAAAATTACAAACCAAATAGTCTAAACTAGTAACTTTGAGCTTATTTTTAAGCACTCTAATGGAACCTTATGAAAATCTAGCTTAAACTACCTTAAAGCTTAGCTAATAATTAAGCTACTTTAAACCACAAGAAAAAATCCATTTTAAAATTCATTAAGCACTAACAAAAAGCTAATGGAAAAAAACTAACTGTTCTATTTTAACTATGTTTTTGGTTTTTTATGAAATGACAAAATAAGCTAAGCTTAACCTTAATAAGCTATGAATAACTAGAAATTAACATAATAAGCTAGTAAAAACATAAATCAAGCAAAAACTACAGGCAATAAGCTAAAAATCCTAAATAAGCAGTTTAGTCCAAATAGTTAACCAAACAGTCCTTAAGGCAACTTTATGATAATTTTTAGCCATTCAAATGGAACTTATAGATTTTTGGCCTTATTCTATCTTAAAGACTACCTTACAAAGTTCATAAAATAGCTTTTGAAATACAGTTTGAAAATCAAATGAACAAGTAAAAAAACTTAATAAAAAATGCTTAAAGACTCAGTAAGAGCTAAGTGAAGTTTTGGTTTTTAAAAAAACAAATTGATGATTTTAAAGCTAAAAACAGATATCAAAATAAGCTAATTATTTAAAATATGTTTCATATATGATGAAAATTAACCTACAAACTACTTGTGAACCAAGTTTGAAATTCTAAAAACTATTTTTGCTTGCTGAAAATTGATCTTGAAAAAGGCTGTTTGTCAATGTATGCTGCTGATGCAGTTTGCACACAAGATGACCAAAACTCAATTTAACAATATGCAGGCTTAAAAACTTTGATTACTACACTTATAGATCCACAAACTAAGATTAAAGAGAACAAAACCAACAGCTGAAATAAACTAGAGCTCAAACTACTAATCTACTAGAACTTGAACTAACAGATTCTAATAACTACTTATTAATTTGATTAAAAATAGTTTAGAACCTTTAAGGACCTTACACTTGGATTCATGAACTCAAAAATGAAATTAAAAGTTGTTTTAAAAGGCCAAAAGGCTATGGGCAGTACTAACTTAGGTTAGTACTGCCATAAGCCAAACACCCCTTTAAATTCTTTATTCCTATTTTTAGCTTATGAAATTGAAAGTTAAGGTACAAAATGCCAATACCAGATATCAACAAGATTTAAACATACCTATTAAGCAAACAATTAAGCCAGAAAATTAAAACTACAAATTGTGCTAATATTTTTGGATTTTTGACAGATTTATATCAGATAAGAGTAAATTAAGAATTTAAACCAACAATCAAACATAATAAGCACAAAACTACTACTATGAACATTAATAAGCTAGATTAAGCAGAAATAAACTAACAATAAGCAGGCAATAAGCAAATTTAAGCTAAGTAAACAGATTAACTAGGAAATGAAATGACAGAATAGTAAATAGGAAAATGTAAAAGGAAGAGTACCTCACACCTCAGCTAAACAGAGGTGTTTGCTCTTATTAGAGCTTAAATCAATAGCTTAAGCTTATCACCAAAACCTATACTAATCCTAACTCCTGACCTTCAGGAACTATTACCTACTTGAATTCTATAAGCAGCCATCCAATTCCGTTAGAATTCAAGTATATGATGAGCTTTTAGTAGCTTAAGAGTAGTATGAGCTTATGAAACAGTTTATAAGAGCTTTTGAAATATAAGAGCACATTAAGTAAAAACAGACTTTGTAAGTAGTGTGAGTGAGATAGAGTAGATTTTATTGATTAAAAAGCTGAGTACAATACTTGAAATTGAGATTACAAGACTGAAAACAAAATTGAAATTACATTAAAATGAAAATTACATAAGCTGAATTAAAAGTTACATAAAAAAGACACTAAAAACTACTACTATTCTCCCCTTTGCTGTGAGTGAGGAAGGCTCTATTTATAGGAAGAGGGAGAAGCTTTTAGGTCCTGAAGTTGGTTAAACGCTCCTCTTGATCTTGATCGTCCATTCTTTCTAATCATTGGATACCCTCTTGTAACCGTTAGATCAAAATAAGATCATACGGATTGCCAAGCTGGCAATCCCACTCTTTGGGAGTGAGTGTGTTTATTTTAGCTTGATTTCAGTGTAAAATTTCCCTCAAAGTGTGTTTGTTTACATCCCACGTGTCATTCCTTGTCCCAATTGACCAATCAAAGGATGTTGATGACGTTTCTTTTGCTAAGTTGTAAGCTTAGTACTTGGAAACTTGAGGCCACATCATTAATTGAGCTTGGGAGGGGATTTTAACTTGTTTAATTGAGCAGGGTAATACTTGGGCATGACGATGAACAATAACATCCATTTGGCACCCTTTTTACCCGTTTGTTTGACTGAGGCATTTTGGGGCTTTGACTCAGGCCAAGATATAAAAAGGGTGGGTATTTGGGCCGGGTGTATATGGTTTTGGGTTTTAGTTAGATAGATAACGTCCGTTAGTCTTTTATATTAAAAGGACTAACAGTGTTAAGCATTTAGGGCTTCTAATGAAAATGGTTTTAACATTAAGGGTATTTTGGGTATTTTAAGGGTTTTTGTCTTTTGTGGGTTGACCATTGTTGACCATGGGTTGACTTTGTGTTGACCAAGGTTGACCATTTGACCTTTTTGCTATCAAACTCCCGGCTCTTGTGCACTTTATCCGTTCCCGTGTTCGTGTTTGTCTGGTTTTAACCGTTTTCTTGTGATTTTTGCAATATCCGCACCTACACATCACAAATGACAAAACAAGCAATATACAAGCATAATTTGCACAATTTGTTCATTTTAGGGCCATTTTTGGTATAAAAAGGATGTGTGATTTCTTACATATCAATGTCCTTAATAGGGTATTAGTGACCAAGCCTCAAAATAAGACACCTTATGAACTTATAACTGGTAAAATACCAATCATAAGCTATATAAGACCTTTTAGGAGTAGTTGGTGAATATTAGCAAAAGGCGCGCATTCTAGAGCTTAAATGAAGATATTTTGAAGATTACTATTCTGGAGACCAATACGCCGTATCCATCAAGGAAGATACGACATATCTGTGCCTGCACTCACCAAATACCACAAAGGAATGAAGATCAATACGCCGTATCCAGAAGAAGTCAATACGCCGTATTGAAGATATAGTATGTGAATATTCTTGAAGATATCAAACGTGGTCCCTACTCCAAGAAACCCCTAATACGCCGTATCCAATTCCTTGGATATGCCGTATCGAACCGACTTCCATACCCTATATATACAAAACTCAAAAACAAGTTTTAAGTGTGCTAAATCATATTCTCGATACCTAAACCATAAAAGTTGATTTTCAGAGGAGAAAAAGAGCAGAAGAGGTCTTGCAACGCATTCCAATCCATAGAAGACAACGTGTAATTCTATATACTTTTGTAATCATTCAGTTTTTGGTATCATTCGTTAACTCAGTTAGTTTACCTTAGCTAAAACAATTACTCTTGTATTAATTATGATGTTATTAGCCATTATTATAAAGATCTGAATGTTTGGTATTGTTTATCTCGATTTCTTGATTTATCATTGAATGCTTGTTTATGTTTATCAATTTATACTTGTTTACGTGCTTTTGTATGCGACCTATCATTCAACTTGATCTAGTGATACGGACCAAGTAATCTAGAGTCTGGGATAGCTCTCCATATAGTGATTTATACATCTAGAATCATAGGATCACAAATATTGTCCTGCTAAATCTGTGTCTAGGATACGCTTCGGGCTTAACTAGTTAATTGGAAATTGCCTTTGGTTTATTGAACTTGTTGACTAGAAGGTGAACCTAGATAATTCAACAAATAATGTTCTGATTCCATTGGATAGTTCCAAGTGGTACAGGAGTTAGGAGAGAACTTTGGTGACAAGCGGAAATGGAACGGAAACCACTACAACAACAACAACACCAACAACGTTGGAAATTTCAATCAGAACAAACGCCCAGAGACGGCAAGGGTGTTTACGGCCGGACAAAGTATTTATGCAGCAAATTATCGATGTGACAGTCGTTTAAAGGGTGGAGGTAATAATAAAAATAATAATAATTGTGGGCTGATAAAGGTTTACTGTCTCTGGTCGGTTCGCTGCCGATGTGGCAAGTCTCAAATGCATGCCCATAGTAAATAATAAATCCGAGACTGATAAAAGTTTGCTGCATCTGGTCGGTTCGCTGCCGATGTTGCAGCCTTCACCAAGGTCGAGGAAATCACCAAGGTCGAAATAAGACTCCTAGATCATGGTCGGCTCGCATACCGATGTGGTAGTTATTTAAAGGACCGAGGTTTAATAATATTGCTATAATAATAATAATAATTAAGCCAAATTTTGACTCCGAGGTTATCTAAATAAAGCATCCGTCTCTAGACTTGTAGTTGAGTTGTTTCGGATGAAATAAAAAGGATAACCCCTAAATCATGCAAAACTAGAACCTTAATGTGGACCTTATTCTCACCATATCGTCTCTTTAGGAAAGAATTTCAAACTAATTGTGGTCTAAACCGGGTTTACTTTATATGAATAAGAATTTAATTTATTTGTCATCAATAATAAGAATAAAATCATTAGAGGACTTAGGAATAAAGGAGCGGAAAGTAGCTTTGCGTACACAATTAGCATCTATGAGTAATGTTAGCATATTAACTTGTATTTAACAATGATTTCGTTTTTAAGCTTGGTTTGGGGCGGGTGAAAAATCAAGGACGATGAATTTATCCTTTTGGACATAGTTTATAAGTGTTTCTTGTTCCGTGATCCTTAAAGTTATAAAAAATGATAAGTGTTTATATATTTATAAAAATGGTAAAACGGGGGCTTTTCAAAACCGGATTTCTCTGAATCCCCTAGATGAACACTTAGCTACTTTTCAAGGTAATTAGTCTAAGGGGTTGAAATTTTTGGTATGTATTTATGACATTGCGTGAGGACACGGAAATAGCTTAGTATGGGAGATTTTTTATATATGTTTAATCACATATCAATTTACCTTATTAAAATAAGCTTAAATGACTAATAATACATGAAAAATACATTATATATGTGTATTTTGTGATTTGTATTATGCAGGTATTGGATATATCATTAATGGACAAAAACCAAAGCTAAAATGGATGAATCCGAGCATGAGATTGGAAGAGTGCAAGAAAACAAAGCCGAAGGCATATTCACTAATGGGCCAACTCGTACCCATTTCATGAGACGGGTCAGCCCATTAATGATATTAAACCTTAAGCCTAAAAAATATAAGCCCTTTTTATTAAAATATCCATGTCCATTTCTCTTTATCCAACCTGGCCCAAGAAAACAAAAGCTGAAACCCATTACTTAGCCCAAGTCAATGATATAACAACACGGGTCAAAAATTATTGTGCTTCTTCCCTCCTATTTTTCACACCAAGTTTACACAGGGTAAAACCCATGCACTCCCACCACTCCACAACACACGAATCCTTCTAGAAGATGCCCTGACACGTCTGACACATGATTTAGCCACGCTGGCGATCCTACACTCTCTATTGGATGATTAAACATGGAGGTTGATCCTAGGGTTCAAAACAATGGATGAGTGTTGGTTACAAATGAAGGGATAGGATTGATGGAATGGGACGCGCCTATGCTCCTAGAATCTTCTTCTGCAGGCTATAAATAGAGGCTTGGATTTCATACAGAGTCATTCTTCTTTATCTAGCTTTAGTGTAGTCGTTTAGCTTAAATTTAGCTTATTGTCTTTTCATAATTGTATTTCATTTAAAAAAGCATTGTAAACGTTTGATTATTAATAAAATTTCATTTTCATTTATTTAGTGTTCTATTTTGAATTCTGTTTTTACTATTATGCAATTTAGCTTTAAAATATATTTGGAAATAACCTAATAAGCAATAAGCTCTTATTACTAGAAAATCTAATACTTATTCAGTTAAGTTAGCTTATAGCTTAACTGAATAAGCAGTTCATTCAAATCCACTCAAATTAACTGAATAAGCCACTTGGAAGATAAGCCATACTTGGAAGGGCTTATACGGCTTATTCAGAGCTTATGTTTTAAGCTAGCTTGCAGATCTAAGCTCTAAAAGAGCAATTTAGATCCCTGTTTAGCTGGGATCAAAGGTGCATTTACTCTTTCTCTTTTAAGCTTAAAATTCTTATTTAGCTTATTGCATTGCTTATTCATGCTTATTATCTGCTTAATGTGCTTATTTCAGTCTTAAGTTGCTTACTATGTTTGATTTATAGTTTTAAAATAGCTTATATTAAGTGTTCATTTGTTCTGCCTTTTAAGTGTTTAAACCAACTTATTTTGGTCAGCTTAATTCAGTGCTTAATTTTCCTTGAGTGTTGCTTATTTGTACTTAATTTGATAAGAACTTCATCTGTTTTCAGTATGTTAGGTTTAGTTGTTAAGTTTAGTCTAAAAAATGAAATTCAAATCTAAAGAGTGTTTTGGGAACTCATTTTAAAAAATAAAAAAATGTGTTCATGCTGTCTTTTGTTACTCAAGTCAGTTTGCATAAGCCTAAACTTAGTCTAAAAATTAGTTTTAATAAATTTAGAATGGTTATTATTAAGTTTTAAAGTGTGTTTAATCTAACTATCATGTTTGCTAGTACTAAAGCTTTTAAATCTGCTTATCCTTTAGCTCTCCTAAAAAAAAAAATAAAAAATCTAATTAGGTTTGGTAATTTTGTAGTCCAAAGTTGATTCTATGCAACAATTGTATTTGATATGAGTCTAAACATTTGAAAAACCTATGTAAGGGATATGGTCAAAAACAGCCAGCATTAGTGTTTTTTAATATTTCATTAAGAGCCTAGCTATGCAGATCAATAGTGGTTAGAATCTAGTTTTTCTTTGGTTAAATTTTGTTAAATCTAGCTCATTGTAGTAGTAGCTCAATCTGTTTTAAGTTTTTAAGAGTTCAATAGTAGTTTTTAAGTCTTAATTTTAAGTTAAAAGTATGTCTTTCAGAAAAAAGCCAAAAACAAGTAGTTTGTCTGTCATTTTCATTTGCACTTTTCTAGCTTAGTTCTTTGCCATTTTGCTTAATTTCAGCTTCTTAGTGATAATTGAGTTTAGATCTTATTCTGTTTTTAGCTTTTAGCATTTTCCTAGTGCTTTTTAGATCTTAATCTTAGCTTAAAAATGGGTAAAAATCTTTTTTAACTAATTTAGAGTCCAGTTGTCTTAATGGTTTTAAGTGTTATCTAGCTTATCCTATTTGCTTATTTTTAGTTATAAGTTCTTATTGAGTCTAGGTCTAAACCTGTTTTCATGTTTTAGCTTTTTCAAATTGCTTATTAGACTTATATGTTAGCTTAAAAAATGGTCAAAATCCCTTTTAGTTGGTTTTAGAGTAAACTGGCTTAAGGTTTTTTGTTAATAATAGCATTTTAATTATTTTTATAACATCCGACAAGTTTAGTGTTAGCCCGGTTACTTGCAAAAGTCAACGCTAGACTTTGTTTGACTTTGACTTTTTATACACATTTTACACTTATATGCTATCAAATCTGACCCGCTCCAAATGACCCGTTATATCATATTTTCACGATTCGGACAAAGAATAGATTATATGTAAAACGACATTCCGGACAACTTTTTAGTTTTAGCCGAGACCCGAAACTTGACAGAAAATGACCAAAATGCCCCTGCAAGTTTCTACAGGAACTAAGACATTTTTAATAAAAACGCAGACTTTGACCTTGAGTTTGACCCGTTATTACCCGATTTCAAATCTCGCAAGCCTCGCGGCAAAGTAAAACGTCGTTCCGAGCAACTTTCGTGTTTCGCCGGAAGGCTGAAACGCACTCGAAAGTGCTCAAAACGAGCGTTTAAATTTCTGACAGCAACTAATATATTGCAATAGCTGTTGGAACAATTTTCAAGTTTTCAAATTTTGTTTTCGCCATAACTTCTTCGTTATAAGGAGTTACGAGACGTTCGAATTACCAAAACGTACATTAGGACGAACTCTATCATATTACAACATCAAACATCAGTTTTTATGATTTTTTGAACCTCGTTTTGCGTGCCAAACCTACTATTCGAATTTACCACTTTCAAAACTCATCAAAACTTTATTTTTACCTCACAACGACATCAAAATACGCCTAGCTAACCTATCTCCGTCAACTAATCAACCCATTCACAATCTATTCTAACCAACGCAAATGTCAGACCTCATCACATATAATATACGAAATCAAATTAAGAACGAAACAATGAAATAAACATAACTAGGATACTTACAACAACACACAAGGTGTTGGTTCCGGCTTTCTTTGTGGTTCGAACCCACGGACGCAACCCAAACACATAACCTGAACCATTTTCGACAAAACCCACTTGATCATATCACTAATCTAACCTTTTTAAACACCTCTTTTAAACGAAATTGTTTGAAACTAACCCGGATTCTAACTCCAAAAATATTTATTGCATGTGAATTTATTGCATGTGATTTTATTGGATAGGTGCGTAGGAAATGATGAGGGGATTCGGAAAATATAGGTTGATCGGAATGCATGTGACTTTTTTCGGCGATGCGGTGGTTTTCGGCGGCGGCGGTGGCGGTCGGAAAAGTTTTCCGGCGGTGGTGACCGAAAATGGATGGAGAGAAAATATAGTGTATGTGTTTTCTAAATGGAATAAATGAAGTGAAAGGCTATATATAATATAGTACTTTGGCCACTTGACACAAATAGTCCTCCCCACTTTTCTCTTTTTAGATTTTTGACACGTTTATGTTTTACTTAAATAAAAACCGACAACCGTGGCTCGGATTTAGACTTCCGAGACCAGTTTTATTTTCCGTCACACTTTTATTGGTTTTAAAAAATTTAATAAAATGTGTACATTTTAAAACACGAATCCGGCTCAAGACAAGGAACAAAATGACAAGGTCCGCAAAAATAAAAATTTTACGATCATAAAAATAATAACGAGACGCGTCGTAAATTTTTACGATGCTCAAAACGGTTAACAAACGAGAGGTCAAACGGTGACTCGCGAAACGTCAAAAATAAAATTTTCAAATTTTCGTCCGTAATAAAATACGAAAATAATTATTTTCGACAAATAAAAATTAAATGTCGAAATTCGTTTACATGAATTTATAAAATAATAATAATGTCGAATTCGCGATCGTCATATGCGTCGTGAAACTCGGGTTGTTACATTAGGGGATTGTAAAGCTTCCTGTGAAGTCTTCACAACCTCCTCATCAAGTTTTTGGCGCCGCTGCCAGAGAATAGTTAGGATTCGACCATTGTTTAACTTAGTTCTACTCGCTTGATTCCTATCAAGAGAGAATTTTATTTCCGTACATTAGCTTTCTCGTAGTCTATCTTTTCTTTGTGTTATTTGTTTCGTAATCCATTCTCGTCAACCACCATGGGAGACGCGAATCTTATCAATACTCTTGGAGATTACTCCAAACCTAGCCACGAAGGCTACAAGAACACCATTGAGCTCCCCGAAGGGAACAATGTGGTACCTCTTCGATCCGACATCATCCGGTTGGTGCAAAACGGATGCTCATTCCACGGACTTCGGTCCGAGGATCCAAACCAACACCTTAAGGATTTTCTTAAACTAGTGGACTCACTTGACCTTAATGGTGATAATAGGGAAAGAACGCGCCTGTGTTTATTTCAATTTTGCCTTCGCGATCAAGCTAGCAATTGGCTTGAACATCTTCCAGCAGGATCCATCACCACATGGGAGGATCTTACTACTCGTTTCCTTGCTCAATTCTTTCCACCGAGAAGGACTGCAAAACTCCGCAATGACATC
Source organism: Tanacetum coccineum (assembly GCA_026074375.1). NCBI lineage: Eukaryota > Viridiplantae > Streptophyta > Magnoliopsida > Asterales > Asteraceae > Tanacetum > Tanacetum coccineum. Next base: position 723 of record BQNB010007876.1, on the reverse strand, counting down.
CTTATGTTCTAACAATATCAAGGAGAATCTATTTCTGAAGCATGGACTCGTTTCAAGGACTTACTTCAAAAAGTCCCTCATCATGGCATCGATCTTTGGCTCCAAGTCCAAATCTTTTATGACCATGTCAATCCTGTCACAAGACGAACCATTGACCAATCGGCCGGTGGCAAGCTTCGTGACAGAAACGCCAAAGAATCCTGGGCATTATTAGAGGACCTCGCCCTTTATGACAACGAAAGTTGGAATAACCCAAGGGATTTCGCTAAGCCGGACAAGGAAGTCTCTTTGCCTCAAGATGTCCCGAGTACATCCGACCGTCGCTTCATCGAGCTAGAGAATTAAGTCCAACGCTTGATGGAAGTTTATCTTGCTCCGACGCAACCTACTCAAGTGAACAAAATCACTACCTCGTGTGAGATCTGCAGTTGTCCCCACAACACTCAGTATTTCATAGAAGATCCAAAACAAGCCTTTGTTGAATATGCATCCTCGCGTACCGACGAAGCGGGAGGTAAGTGGTACACTTTTAAGCCCGAGCAAAACAATCTTGGTGACACCTATAATCCGTCATGGAAAAGTCACCCAAACCTTAGGTGGAGACAACCCCAAAATTCTCAAAATAATTTTTCAAACACACCTAATCAATTCTAATCAAACAGTTTGTACCCGGACCGGTCCTTCAACAACGCATCTCAAAATTCTAACCTATTATGATGATAG